>JAQFZP010001652.1:0-17824 GCA_034695745.1 Geophilus truncorum
GCATCAAAACACGGAACTAAACAATCAATTAATGTTAAATTAAATGCAAGTAACTGCAACAGATGGCGCTGTGTGTTTAAAATCTAATTTTTTTATTCAAAATAATAATTGGAAAAATGTATTTTAATTACTTTTAAAATGAAATTAAGATTTTGGTAATTAATAATTGACAGTGAGAAACGATTATGACGCCATGCATACCTGACGGATATAGACATAAAGGGTTGCACCCATCAGCCGCAGGAGGGCGGGAAGTTAGCGATTGGACGACCCCGGTCGCGAGCATCCTTCCATCACGACCTATTGTGGCGCCCTCCCGCGGCGGACTTGCCGAGCCCATCGCTGGCCGCGTGGGGTCGCCGTTCAGTGATGGGCGCCTCCTGCGCCAGGCTGCACGTGTTGTGCTTGGGGGTTGCCATGGTGACGAGTCACCAAATGCACGCATCGCTGCAATTACAGGAAGCAGAAGGAATGGCGCTGTGGATAGACGAGGACCAAGTCAAGTTATTAAACGGTGAGTGAGAGTTGAGTTGATGAATCGCGGGACGGGGACGGGGACGGGATATTTGTATTGGTGGTGCGGGGTTCCGGGTTCGCGTATCGATGGTGGTCATTAGGTGTGGGTTTGTTTCCCAGAGGGCCAAGCGGAAATTGGATTGCTGACTCCACGTGTGCCGATTGTACTGGAATGGATGAAATGTAGGAAATTGAAAATTGGTGCGCTAGTCCTCGTTTCCACGTCAGAGGGCGCGATTAATGTGTGTTTGTTTTGATTGACATGTTTTGGCGTTTAGACACTAATGACTAGAGTCTGAAATTTTATGCATTAAAAATTCAGTGTCATCGCTAATCTACAAAATTATTGCAGTAGCAAATTAAAACTTGTTAATTGTAATTGTTTATCAGTTAAAATACATTTAAATCGAAAATATTTATCAAGTGTTACAACTTGTAACTGGGGCATATTTGAAATTAGTAATTTCGTTATTAGACTAAACTTTTGCTAATGATTCGTTTTATAGCCATTGCGAACACCTGCAATTAATTTTAGCGTGAAAAAAAAAAAAAAAAAAAAAAACAACCACTTTTTAGTCATTGGCTTTGTTGTCGGTGAAACTCTGGTCACTCGCTTTTCCAATTTCTTAATTAAATTTACTGAATCGAAGAATGTAACATTTTGGGCATTTTTCGGAAAAATACCATATCTTTTTTATGCATATATTCGAGCTCTATTAATGACATTAGGTTTAATTTTAACTTACTGTCATTTTAGTGTGCATAAAAATCTCAAATTTCTATTTTCATACTTCCATCATCTGAAATCTGATTTGACTGTCTTTTGACACCCATTTTTTGATAATTAGTGCTAAATGAGACCTAATTAGTTTTGCTTTTGTATATTTTTTTTTATTTTTATTTTAAAATATTTTCAAAAAATAAATTAATTTGTCGGTGTTTGTGAGTCGGAATGATGGGAAGGCAAGGGAAGGAAGGGAAGGGGTGATTTAAGCGTGCCATGTTTAAATTCACACATTTTTCTGATTTGCTTCTTATCTACTCCTAATTGACTATTCATGCAACAATGCGTTTCCTTCCTTCCGTGCTGCAGGTGACGGATGACGTCATGTACGTGATGCAAACACCAAATTATTTGCGAGTGATAACAAATTTCGTCGACAGGCGGCAGGCGAACCAATTTTCAACTTATTGTTCGTTTCTTTATTGATTTCAGTTGTTTTAAAAGCTATTGTTGGTGTTGCTTTTATTGTGATTATAAGATTATAACATATTTTAGTGACATCTAGTAGTAATTTAAAAAAAAATTATTTATTGGAGGGACAATAGAGTAAAATGAACATTCTCTTCAACAAGCGCCAAACTTAATTGTTTTAACATAATTTGTCAATTTTCAAAGTTTATGCTGCAATTCAATTACGGCATTGATTTTCATCAAATATCTCCCGAAATGTTCCAAAGCCACAACCCCTAGTGTCGAAATGCAACACTAAATTTCAATTCTCATTGTCGATATTAATCCCATTTTACTTTAAAGTATAGAGAAGAAAAAAAATCAACTTCAAGTTGGGAGGAAAAAATTGTGATTTATTGGTGGGAAAAAATGGCGTCGTTCAGCTGGATGTGACTGCAGTGACGTCATTTATTCGACTCGAGGGGGACTCTGGCGAACGATAAGACGCGCGCGTTGCATTTCTGAGCGACATTCGTCAATGTCGACCGAAACCTCGCTATACCAAAGAACACGGCATTAATTTTATACGGAGAAATTCGCTTTTCGTTTCCGCTTCCGGTGTGTTTTTAATTGAACTTGGTGAAATTAAGGAATTGTTAAGTTAGCGAAAGGTAAATGTTAATTAAGAAAGAATAAAATGGATAGTTTCACTTAAAAGTTTATTTTTTGTGTAAATTTGAGATGAGAATACAAAGTGAATGAATGGCAATAGGTTTGATTCACTAATGTGAAAATAGAATGCTCAAGCTCAACCCATATTCATCAATGAAACATTTATAAATGTATTTAAATTTAAATTATCATTGTCTAAAATTGGATATTGTGAAATTCTATGTATTGTTACGCTACTGGAGTTTAGCTTGGGGTTTGGAAATGTACAAAAATACCACCTAGTGGCAAAATATAAAAACATATTTTACAGTAGTCTAACTGTGACAACTACAGATATAGAAAACAAACCAAACAACTAATATTTATAATTATAACTACAGTGTGATATATAGCAAATCTATCGAAAAGTTTGTGAATATAAATCCAAATGTCTAAAATTGACTTCAAGTCAGATGTGAGAATAAATATTAGATTTATGAAGTCAATGAATGCAGTCTAAAATACATTATTTTTATGATGGTTTAATCTAGATTAGATTCCTATTTTTTTAGCAATAACAACTGTCAATGCAGTAAAGTAATTGGTAATTGTGATATTGTAGCTATAGCGTGATGATAATTTTCAAAATTATTATTATTATTATTATTATTGAATTATGGTTTTGTGTTGCAGTTGGTTCATGATCTCCGTACATAATTTTTCTAAAATTATAAAAAAAAAAAAAAAAAATGTAAATTTTTTTCTATTGCTTCTTTTTATCCTGTTTGAGACCGAACATCCGTTTCACCTGGCTTCCTTCCCATTTTAAATGAAAAAATTGCGCAGTTGCACCAGCAAAAATTAAACTTCTTTTTTCGACTTTTTTTTCTGAAAAGTGCACCGAAGATTAAACCTGCTTCCAACTTGGAGGAAAAAATTTGTTCACATTGTTGTTTTAATTATACCCACCTCGGTAGTTCGGAAGCCGATAGCGAGTTTGGCTTTTTTGCTGAAATGGTGGATTTCTGTTTCTGGGGTTCGTGAATCGTGGCAAAAACAAGCAACGAGTTATTGCCTACTTTCTGTCGTTGCCGAGTTTGCAGAATGATAAGTGGAGGGTTGAAAATGACCAATTATGGACATTCACACACAGCTTAGAATTTTAACTTTAGCTTAAGTATCAAGCTGGTGTTAATGCTGCATTTTTATTGGCTGAATTGAAGAAGCAAAAGAAATTTTGCTTAAAATCTTCAGCGGCTATAGTCATACCTGATCTGTCACAAAATATTAACATATCTCACATTTACAAATAACCAGAGAAGTATGAAAATTTCACAATCTTAAATAATGCAAGATTTATATAAAATTCTGCTTTTAAATTCATTTTAATTGAAAATAAGAATATTTGTGAGATGAAAGTCAAAAGCCAGGACAGTAACTTTTAGTTATTTGCTGACGGTCTGCAAAGGCAGGTCAAACTCTGCAGAGAATTTCCAGTAGTTAGGGGCTTAAAGTGGTTGCCTTTTGGCCCAACAGCCACTTGTAGAAACTCATTCAATCATGTGGGGGATCATTTCTTCCAAATCAGATGAGGGTCTGGGGTTTTCGCTAAAGATTGTCTGTAAACCGAAGAGAATTGAAAGTTGTTCAAATGGCAAATGGCAACGATGCGAGGAAGAAAATTGGACATTTCTTTTTATAACCAGTGGTAATTATTCAAAAAATCATAATAATATTTTTTAAACATTTTTAATAATTTTTAATTTTGGAGAAATTTTTTTGTTTGAGATGTAAATAGAATTCTTGTCTGTACAGCAGGTTCTAGTTATTGGTTTATTAAACTTTCATGGAGCAAAGCCGCACTGAAAACATCTACCAAATAATGAGATTTTTTTGTGTGCTGTAGACAGTAAAGTTGAGTAACCTAAAAATAACATTACAACTTGGTTTCTTAAAGGTTATTCTGTAGATTTGTCAATCATTTTGTGTGAAGAGTAAAATAACCTTTTCTAATTACATAAGTAGTCATTCATCAATAGAAGTTTAGTTTTTCAATATTTTTATAATGCAACTTGGTGAATTCACCCTTGATATTTATTTAATCAGTGTTTACTGCGTATATGATGTAGATTTCATACTTGTTGTCTTTTGTCTTTAATGTCAGCTGGTGCATGACTTTTGCTGCATTGCATCTATGTGTTGTGGATTGTATGCTAGTTATCACTTGTGATAACATCAAACAACACTACTGGTTAAGCAAGAACATAATCGTTTTACCAATAACATGTTTTTTTTTTTTTAAATTTGTAATATATTAAAAAATTTAAAGCACAGTTTTTTGGGAATAGAAACTGTCACTAAGACGTGTTTGGAGGATAAGATAATTTTAAGAAAATTGCATGTTGGTGTCACATGCAGGTGGCATTCAAGCTGATCATTTTGATCAACAATTGCAACATAAATCTTGGTAGAATTTATATTTCTAGAAAATGTGTTTTTTTCCACACTGAAAACATTTTGTTAAAAATTGCATCTTAAATTTATTAATATTTATAAACATACATCAAACATCATATAGTAGTATTTTCTAAGATCACAAACCTCATATCAGCAACTTTATTCACTTTTATACATTAGTAAAGTCTTGCCCGAGGGTATTTGCAATTATGGAAGGTCAGTATGAATTTGATAATCAACATTCTTGTTGCTGTAAGCTAATAGCTGAAGTAGTAGTCTAATATACCGTATGTCATAAACAAAAGAATTCACAGTCAGTAATTGATTTTGTCATTTTCTTTAGAAGAACAAATTCTTTAAATAATTAAACACTAATAAATCAATTTGTTTTTATAATTAATGCACTACTGTATCATGTAAAGTATTTAATTTTGTTTAGTTCTCAGCTGCTGACTGTCGTGCTGATCACACTTTCACAACCACCTCAAACCAAAATGCATCATTTTATGTACGGTACTCAATTCACTTACCACCAATACTTTACATAACTATTAAATTAAAGTGCTAAAAGCAATAAAAAATTCATATCAAACTGTCAACTTGAATCTGAATATCTGTTTAGTACTTTACAGTATATAACCTCATAAATCACAATTTTCATATGGTGATAAATAGTTACTTATTTTAGGTAAAGATACATTAATAATAATATAACTAGACAGGTTGATTTTATTAAATTATTTAATTACCCACTTTTTGTGCAACTTGTTATGACTTTGTAAATTACTCCTGACATTCATTCATTTATCTTGTTATTCAAGTTTGAGGTTATGAAACGTAAATGATGACATACCGTACTGTATCTTATTGGAATGTTCAAGTGATGTTGGTGCTGTGGCTGTGGCTGGTGGTGAAGGAAAATAGACATTTTATTTGGATTTATTAAAGTGTTAAACTTGAAATTGCTGCTTTTCAACACTGTTTATCCCAGACATGCAACATTGTCCAGACAGATGAAATGGATAGCATCAATTGTTGTTAAGGGATAGAATCATGTATTATTCTACCATCATTATGTTTATGGAATGCTTTTGGTCATTAGTTTCAAATATTTATCAAATGATGCATTTATTAAAGGGTTTACCGGTACGTTAAAACTGTAATTTATTTATGTGAATTTATATGAAAAGATGTTGATCCTTGCAAGAAGAGCTAAAATTATATTATGATATGCTTTGCAAGTTAAATGAAAAATAATTTAGACTTTTCAAGTTCGAAATCAGAAAAGCCGATTTTTAAGCTCGGCTTTCAAAAATCCTGATTTTTAAATTCTCATTTTGGAGATAGATTATTCAAAAGGATAATTTTAATCGCATTAAATTTTATACATGTAAATTTACTGGATTAGTTTTTTCTTCATTTTTCTCATTCGTTGCCAAGATAGTGAGTGTTAAAGCAAAGCATCTGAATATCAAAAATATAAACAATAAAAACTGATTTTTAAGTGGTATTTAAAAAAAATTATTTGCTGTGTACAAAATGTACACAATCTAACTTTTTGAAATCTGACACAATTCAATTTCTGTCAAAAATCATGAAATTTTATCAGACTTTGCAAATGACATCTACAAACATCTATTATCAGCACTGACAGCTATTTAGAAACAATATGCATGCAAACTGGTATTATCTTGTCTTTGAATGAGATTGTGCTTGCTTTGCTTTCTCCGCTCTTTCGGTGAACGATAAATGTTTGTTTTTAAGAGGGAGAAAAGCTGTTAGGGCTTTTGAATTAATTTAAACACTTGATGCTGGGAAAGAGCCCTTGACAGGAGGAAAATTCTCTTGATGGTATAATATTTAGGAATGAAGGACTTGGCAATTGTAGTTTGTACTTACCAATTAGCATCAGAACCAGGCTAGCATTAAATTCATCGCAAAGCATAAAACCAGGTCTGTTTTAAATTGCTTGAATTGCTTATATAAGGTTTGAGGAAGAGAAGAGAAGAAAAGAGCACATTGCTGTTCGCACCTTCGGTTCAAGTTTTGATGGAAATTTCACACATGTTTTTGGGATAAAATATATTTTAGTTGAAATACAAACATTCATAATCAAAATTAATGATACATAATTTCTAGATTAATTAAATCTTTTTATCAACATTTGGTAGACGACTGTAATTTTTGTTTACAACCTTTATAGTCAAAAGTTTAGAAACTGATGTTTTCATGTAGAGGAGCATTACAAGTTTTAAAATGAAAGATCATACTGTATGAATGAATGGTTTTAAAATTACAGTATTTAATGTTTTGTGCATAAGCAGCTCTATTTACGCTTTTTATTTCGGTATTTAGTCATGAGCTTTTATGTATCTCATCTCTAAATACAGTCGAACCTCGTTATAACGAATTCTCCGATATTACGAACTAAAAAAAAATTCTCAACATTAATTATATTATTGCAAGGAACAGAAGATATCTATTTTTTGATTATTGCTAAAACTGATGCCTCTAAACACTCTATACCATGTGCGGTATCGTCAGCATGAACGTTCATTTTAATGAATTAATTCGTTATATTGTAATTTTTGTCACAATTTTACTAATAGCCAAAAGTTTAGAAATTTTCGAAAATATTATGATTAATGTTTTCTAAACTTTTATAATCACAAGAAAAACTTGGAAAATATAAACTGATCTTTTGGCACACATTTGCATAATTTTTAAATTAAGCTTTTTATTATTAATCATTTCTATAAAATTTAAATTAATTTTTTTAATTATTGTCAAATTTGGCAATTTTATATAAAACCTAAAAATATTCTTGGTTAATATACCGAACCAAATATTAATCCTTGGAGGTTCAGAATCAATAATGGAAGATCTTTGATAAGAGGTTTTAATCATACAGTTTTGAGTCTTTAAAAGTTAGACTAAATACTTTACATTTACGGTACATTAGTATCAGAAGCTTAAAAAATTCAAAAAAATTGAATTTGTTTGTCACTAAGAACACTTTATTTTCAAAGTATAAATATTTGTTTATAACTTTCATATTGTATTTTCAACAGTGATTTTACTTTTAAGTTTTATAGCAAAATTATATAAACAAGTTGAGAAAACATCAAATGCATTTTTAAATAAAATATTTAGTATTGTGCAGTATTTGTACAATAAAAATAAAAATCAAAACCTGATGTTTGCATAGTTTCATACATCTTTTAATGAAAAACAGAAGACAGTTTGATTTGCAGAAATCTAAGTTGTCTTTTCACAAACACTTTCATTTCTTGTTAATATTTTTTTATTTTTAATGAAGTTTAGTGTAAATAAATTTCAGTTGACTAATACTGATTAATGCATTTTTATAAAATTATTATTTGTTATTATTTTATTTAGCTGTTTTCAATTTGTAAGTAAACAGAAAACAAAAATTTGAATAAATACAATGAGAAACATTATCTCTTTTGCAAATAAAGTTGTAAAATGTGGTGCATTATTCTTAGTTGGATTTACACCTGCAGTATTTATTTATTTATGTTGCTTTTACTGCAATGCTTTTTACTAGAATATAAATCTTGAAAAATAATGACTCCATTTGTAAGTTTCAAGAAGTTGGAAAATTTTAGCAGAAGTTTGTTATACTTGTAGGTTTTTTTGCATCTCATAGTAATTAATCTAATGATAGTGAACTGACTAATAACTTTTTTTTATTAGCAGATTATGAAATTAATCAAATGCATAGGGTTACTGGTAGGGAATTTTGGATTAAATGATTATATGCATGGCATTAACATATAAACTGCATTATATCTCTGCTTATGCATTTATTTACTTAACTGCTATTATCAATAACACTATGTCTGAAGTTGATTGCATACAATCTGTAAAGATTTTTTTTTAATATGTAGAGAGGTTATTTTCTTTCTAATGCTTTTCCTTAATGTATAATGCCTGTGGTCTCTGACCCAGGCCTCTCATTGAACCAGGCCAATTTATTGATAACAAGGCAATGCAAAGAACCATTCCTGAGGGAACTGAATGTTGAGACTAGCATTTATGTTGGTTGTTAGTGTCAACCACAATGACCACAGCATCCAGGTTCTTTAATTTAAAATTTTTGTGGATGAAACTTGAGGACTGTAGGATTTCTGTTAATAGCAGCTTCTCTGCAGGGATACTTTTTAAATTTATGGCACGTTTTGTATCAAAACTTCACTTTAGCAGAGTCTACTTCACACATCATGAAACAAGTCTGACTTTAAATTTACTTTAATTGCACAAAATTAATTTTTAACTGAAATTTCATTCACAATTTGTAACAATTTTATCGGGTTGACTTAAATTTTTAGCACTTGTAGACACTAAAATTTTGATGCGTTTTCTGTTGCACTTCTGGCTGACATGATGAACTTTTTTCTATCTTCTGTTCGAATAAGCGTTGTCATTGAACTATCATCACGTCTCACAAATGTCTGCAATATGAGGTCAAGAAGACCCATTTCCCATAATGTGTGACCACAGGGTGCTACGTCCCAAACAACAAAGACATTACTGTGGAACCATGGGATCTAGTAATTTATGCATAGGATAAATCAATAATACTGACTTGTGAGTTTTCGAAAACTTGCTATTGGCAAAAATATTTTTTTTAAATACAATTTCAAAAATGATGAGTTACTTGGTTTTAGTAATTTTGACTTAACATTTAGTTTGGTTTTTTTTTCGTCGTCGAGGTTCAGTGTATTTTAAGCAAATTGAGGGAAATGTGTAGTTGCTCGCTTTTGATTTACGGTAATTTTCTTGAGGGAATTAAGGCTGGGTTTTTATGTTGGTTTTATTATGTTTTTGTTTTTTAAGTTTATGGTGTCTTGGATTATTGCATCTTCACTTGGCTGTGTGCAGAGATGCATGAAGGGTGAAAGGATCTTTGGTAATCTTTTTATATAGTAATTTTATTGAAGATGATTAGTTTATGCAATGCATTTGGGAGCATTAAAGTTTCTTGATTGCAGTGCAGCAGAGTTACTCAGATGTGATTCAGTTAAAGTTATTGATTTAAATTATAAAAATTAATTTGCAGCACGTTTAAAATAATAGAGGATTATATAATGATTCAAAACTTTATTGGTTGCAATTTAGAAAAGATAATAAAGTATTAAATCTACTGGAAAAGTTATTTAGTCAAAATGAGTGATTTGATTAGATTAAATCTGATATTTGCATTTATAGTAAAGTAAGAAGAAGGAAAGTAAACAAATAACAAGTAGATGATGTTGCCGATATACCGATACAGTATTGTTTAAAGTCGTTAGTGGCCTGTCACATGACATTAAATGGTCTCAAGTCTAGAAATATACACAATTTCATAAACGTTTACAAGCTTAAATATTTTACAAATTGTATTTGACACAATATTAATTTTCATAGAAACATTACAATAATCACATTATTTATTCACTTATGTTAGGTCTTCACGCATGCTATGACTCCACTAGGCAAAAATTATAGAATATTACGTCATATTAGACAATGTTTTACATGAAAACATTAGCTAGTGTGATGTAATCGTCTAGAACTTTCGCTTAGTAGAGTCATAGCATAAGCTAAAGTTTTGGAATTTAAGGTCACACATGTTTTCCATGAAAACATTAGCTAGTGTGACATTATGTTCCAAAACTTTAGCTTAGTGGAGTCATAGCATGTTGTTGTATTTATCACAATATTTACACAGACATTTATATTTTTATTATTACTTTTTAGTGGTATGGTAACTTAGTCTAATCAAAATAGAACTATTTGCCCTAATGGGATTCAAAGACCATCAACGAAACAAAAACTCAAGAAAAACCAATTAAACAAAGTTAAAAGAAAAACAAGAATCCTGAATCTCATTGAAGGCAGAAACAGAAAAATGAAGAAGTGTGAAAAGAAGAAAAATATAACCAGTAGGCTATTTGTTTGTATGTTGTAAGCAAGCCTACTTGCAGTAACTAATTGGAGAGGCCACATAAAAAGCTATGGCTTGAAAGTTTACCCCGAGCCTTTATCTAGTAGAAGTAGAATTTACAACAAAGAAGCAGAATGAGAGTCAGTCTGTTAATAGCTCATAGCAAATGGAGTCAGGGCCGTATTATCCATTAGGTTAAGTAAGCTGAAGCCTATAAGGCCCCATAGGGACTAGGGGCCCATAAATTTCATTTTGCTGAGGCACTGTAATGGGGTTTAAGATCGAAGTACTGGAGGAGCCCCAAACTACGAGTATACCTCAAAGCCTAGGGGCGCAACCATGGGTTAATCTGGCCCTAAATTGCATATGTGTTGATGCATTTTACAGTTACGGTATATCTAGCAAATCTTTAGTGGGTACCCACTCAGCTAAATTTAGTTAGATTAAATTGATGTATTTTTTCGGCAAGTAAAATGGTGGCTTTCAAGTTAAATCGAAGAGCCGAGCCTACAAAATTAGAAGTGTTGTGTATTGTGACATTTGCTCTTTTCCAAACTTTTATTGACAGTCATAACATTATAATCATTAAATTTTATTTAATAATTAGTTTATAGAGGAATTGTTTAATGTGATGAAATTATTATAACATTTGTAAGAGTAATTTTTTGATAAATTTGGAATTTAATATTGAATTATTTGGTGTTGTGAGAAGATAAAATGAAAGTAGTTTATAATGAGATAGGTTTGGACTAAAGACAATGAAAAGTTAATAAGATCAGTGTGATCAATATGATCAAAAGAAAACAAAAGTTGGATTTAGCAGTAAAAATCATCAGTTTGTTGTAGAGTGGTCGCATGTTATTTGATCTACCGGTACTGTAAATACACACAAACACACACTCACATACACAAGAAAATTTAGTGGTTCTAACTTCAGTTTTTATTAGCACTTACTATACATTGTTACTACAAATCTAGATTTTTCTTTCTGGTCATAATCATGGATTATGGAAAAAATTACAGAAGCTGCCGCGGCAATTTCCGATAATATGTAACTAAATTATTAATTCTAAGTGTGTTTAATTTTAACAGGGATTCCTATGGATATCTACGCCATTCTAGACGGTCACGTGTTACCTTACATCCGAGAGCCGAGTTTTGAAAAATATTTACCCACAATTCCATCCGAAATAGAACACGTCAACTTTACGTGGAAGTCAGGCAAAAATCGGGTAAGAAAAAAAAATATTTAATTTTAAATTCGATAGTTGTCTCGAACCCTGAATTCAAATAGCGAATCGAACTGTAACGTTTGCAAATTTGACGAAGTTGTTTGTAATTTGCACACGGTGCACTCTTTTAATCCTGCGAGACAATATTAAATTAAGAAAGTGCGCGAAGAGTGCGTGTTTGTAATGCGCTGCACGCACTGCCGCCATGCTTTGGTATTAATTTGCCGGTAAAAATCAATTCCAGCTGCGAAATGCGGTGCACACATGTAAACGACTTAGCAAACAGATAAGCGAAGAGATGAGGAAACAAGTGATGACAAAACCGACGTTCTGCTAATTAAATATTTATTTCTTTGAGAGCGAAAAATATTAGTTGGAGCTGGAGTTACGGTAGTGTTTTGGGGAAATCTATACGGTGCTGTTTTTCAAGTTCTTGGAGGTGAAATGTGGGATGTTGTGTAAAAGGGAATGTCAGTGTGGTTGGTGTGTTAGGTTAATTGAATTATTTAATTTTAAAATAACATAAGGATTTAAATAATTTTTTTTAACCCTTCAATTAGCATTAACAGATATAAAACTACATCCAGCACAAATTAAATTTTTTTATGTGTGTGTTTTTGCTAAATTTGGTGTAAAAAAATACCAATAACAAAAAGTTATGTCTAATGCAATTTTGCTTCTTAAAGTCTTTGAGACTTTTTTGATTACGTTTTTGTGTTCTACCTAGAGGGCGTAACTCAGCAGGGTTAGAGAAAGAAAAGATTAAAAGAATGATCTTGATTGGCTTAAATATACCCTTTCTGTTGGTAGGTTTACAAATATTTTAGTTTCAGATGTGGCCACATTGGTGCTGCACTGTACCCAAACAAAGGAGCTGATCACCCTAATTTATTCACTCTTGTAAATTGTGAATTTTTTTAAACATAAATGTTACACAGTTATATCAATTGAATTTCAAAACTGAAATTAATTACAAATTTAGATTATTTCATTAAAATTTCAAATAAAGCGCTGCAGTATTCCTTTAATCTCATAGTGTAAACTTTTGCTTGTGGGAGTTAGTGGTTTACTAATACAGTCAGTTGGCACAGTTAACGAGCACTATATTATTTTTAACTGCTTTCATTTCATAAAGAAATAACAAATGAAAATTTTAATTCTTCACATTTCTTCTGCTTGAATATTACAAACTATAAACCTATCAGTACTCGACACTATGAGATGCATAAACTTAAAATGAAAAAGAAACCACAAAGTTTGAAAAGCAACTTTAGTTTTCTAAATAGACAATGCAAAAACAGATTCAGAGATCAAACATTCATCTTTGAAGCATCGTTGTTCGTGTATCGATTTGCAAAAACATGAGCTCAAGGCTTTTTGACTTAACAAGGAAAACAACAACAACAAATATTTTATTTAATGGTTAATAGGCTCAAAAGGTTGGAAACAATGCAAAGAGTGACTTTACAAAAACAATAAGTTTGAAAAATTTTATACATTATATATGCAAGTAATACAGTACCGTATATTTGATTGAAAATGTGGTTTTGCAATTTATACACACAGATGGCACTGTTAGTTTGATGAAGGGGTCTAATATGTGGAATGTTTGGCATTTTTAGTTTAGGACAGCATTCCACTCATAAAATTAACAATAATTTGTTATTGATTGAGAATTACTACTAGTAAATGTGTTTTGGGTTACATTTTGTATGCTTATTTTAGTGAATGTACTAATAAAAGTAAAATGCTCACAAATATTCAAAAAATATTGTAAAATAATAGCAAAAATGGTGTTTTTAATATTTTAAATATAGTGGAACCCGTTTTTAATGTTTCTTAAGGAATTGGCTTGAAAATGACGTTATAATCGAGTAACTTAGTATAGTTGGGGAAACCAAAAACGTTACGTCGTTATAACAGGATTTAACAAAGGATCTCGCTATAACCAAGTACGTTATAAACGGGTTCCACTGTATCGCAATAAATTGAACCCTGGGTTTGTAAGTTTGGAACTTTGTTAATCTTGTTTGCAAACTGTTTTACAAATTTTAAAGTACCAATCTACGAATTTACAAGTTAACAACGTTTTTGGTATGTATGGTTTGCAGCTTGTTACCAAGTTTTTGCTAACTTGCTATTACTTTAACATCCCATCAACATTAAAAGCCCACATAAACATTCAGTATATACTTTATTTGCATATTTTTTATTGATTTGACCACATATCTTTACCTTATGAATTTATCATTAAATTCATGACCCCTGGCCTTGGTTTCTTGATGGTTTCCATACATTCTACTTTAATCTAAGTTTATACAATCGATATGTTTTTCTTTCTTATTACGTTTTGCAGTTAAAACAAAATAAAAAACCTATTCGATTCGTGTGGTTTGGCTTTGACCACTCCGCTCGTCCTTAAGCGTATTTTCAATTTATTAAATATGAAATTCAATATTGCGAATATATACGGTACAGTGCGCAGCGAAGAGAACAGAACAGAACAGAAGAGCTGCAGAAGCAAAGTTTGCCGAGCCCGAGCGGTGTTATTCGGAATTATTTTAATTTTTTATTTTAAAGGGAAGTTGAAATAGCAAGTTTTGAAATTGAAGAGGGTAAGGGTAACTGGTGAGATTCTACACATGGGGACCCTAGAAGTGTGCATATAGAGAGATAAGCTAGGGTTTTGTCAACCTGTGCTGTAAAAACGTGATTTATGAGACGTGCAACTTAACTGAACAGTAAGAAGTAAGAGAAGTAGTGGCTGGGAATTAAAGACAAGAAATGTGTTAAAGGGAAAGTAAAAGTGTTATAACTTGCTCGAGTTACGTAGAACTCGGTCAAGTGACTTTGAAATTGGTAAAGTTGATACAGCGGGTGCGGGTGTTAAATGAAACTGCCAACATTCTATTCTACTAACAATTGGAAAACTACGTAATGAAAAAAATTTACATTATCTACGAATTATTTCTGAATCCAATTCGAATGATTAACGACTAGTGGGAATCGCAGTTGCTAAATCATCTTTTAAAGCTTAATGAATCTCAGAGTGACATTTAATACCTAATTAATGCAATAAATGAATTAATTTATAATGTGAAAATGAATTGCATTTTAATATACAGTACCGTACAGATAACCTTAGCACAAAGTCGAAAACATTTGTTTCTTGTTCACTTTAAATTTACTGTTAAAAATCTCAAAATAAATCGAATTGAGATCGCAGATCGCAGAAAGTAATTAACGACTCACAGAGTCACTTAGTGTTTACATTCAGCGCCATCGACGAAGCGAAGCTCACCTTTAAACTTTTCTGCCGAAATTGATATTTATAGTAAGTTTAACGGCCATTATAAAATGGGAGTAACAACTAAAAGTGATTTGTGACTCGGCTTAGATCAAAAAACTGAAAATGGAAAAAAAAAATAAATAAAAAAAAGTTATTTTTTGGAATTTGGATCAATATTACTTCATTTTCTGCTTTCAGCAATGTCCACTTGAGGGCGCCAAATGAAAAGGTAGTGCTTTTGGAATTTTGCAAAATCAATTTATTTATTTTTTTTTTTATAATTTTTTTTTAAATTTTTTTTTTAAAGTTTTATTTTTAATTAAAATTAGATACTGTCACTTCAGTTAGTGGAAATGAGCTCGAACGATTCAGCTCTCCTTTAAACCTCATCAGTAGTCAAGATGACACACTCTTTAGTCAACAATAGGAAATGAAATAATAAAAAGAGAAAAATATGAAAGAAAACATAAAACAAAGATGTTGTAAATAAATGCATGCAAAATGCTCATGCGCATCGCAGACCGTCGTGTTGACATGCAAATGACCCTAATTTTCGTCCATGGGACTGCAAATGGTGGCCGTTAACACGCCAACTGCAGTCTCTTGGTCACAACGATGGAACATAGGGGACAACATTGAAATTTTTTCTAAATCTTTTGGATGCGATAAATTTCTTTCGAAGAATTTTAAAGTTCAATGTTGCTGCAATATCATCGTAAAACGCATAAAAAACATTTAACTAAATTAAGTTACTTGAAACTTGATTTTCAGTTTTTAATATTTAAATTAAGTTTACAAACAGTAAGTTTAAAAGTTATTACGAAATAAAAAAATCTAAGCTTTTTAAAATTGTTGTTTTCATTGCAACAAATTCTTTACTCAAAGTGCTGTTGGTGCTGCAATGCGATCTGTAACTTAACTCAATCGTTTGTTTTGTTTACCGCTGATTTTGTAAAAAGTTACGGTAGTATATACGCCAAGAAGAAAACAGTGAAGTTGTAGAATTGTCTGAAATTACTGAAATTTTCCTTACTTTGGTTTGGGTGTAACTTCGATTATTATCAACCAATTTCTTAAAACTGCAGCTCATTGTAAGTAATGAGTTTTGTCTTTAATTAACCGAAAATAGCAGTAGCATTGTTACTGCCACTTACTTTATCTATAAAGTTACTGATACAGTATTACAGTATCACTGAAAATCCAATGGTCATTTATCACAACAACAAACTGAGAATTTGAAATATCAATACGGTATTTTATTTTCAACAACTGAAATATTTATTTTTGCACGTCGCATACAATATTTAACAACCTACACATGCATATATTTATTTCCAATTGCCATTTCTACGCGATTTGTGGTTATCGAAAACAAAACAACCAGAATTTAATATCACAAAATCAAATACCGCAAACATAAATATCACATCACCATCCACAATTACCAATATGAAATCACTTAGAGCCACCAACCCGAATCCTAACGCAACAACACACGAAGGATTCAATCGAAACCTAATTAGGACCTCTGGTGGCAAAATTTGCTTAGCGTTAAAATCCAATTTGAAAATGCGATCAGGGGATTTATAAATTTAATTCAACGTCGTGCGAGAGTATGAAAATGTGAAAAGTGCGCAAGTCCAGTGTCTGGTTTGGTGCGCGGAGATTTAAGAGAGTCATGAAATCTTAATGATGTCGTGGGCTGACGACCCGACAGTTAATTTTCGTAAACTAGTAAAGCGGGAACGTGACGTATTAACCCACGGGGACGAATTCATTCTTGCGTTGAACCGTGAGAGGACTTTAGTAGGTGGGATTTTGCACTTATATGTCTAACTGTATATAAATCAGAGTAAATAAAAAAAAAATTGTGATGGGTTTGGATTGCGATTGTGGTCGTAAACAAACACAGCGAAAAGTGCGGAATGGTGTGGGGTTTGAAATGAAAGTTTAGTTTTGACTTTACAAGTTTTTTTTTTGTTTTTTTGTTTTTTTCAAATTTGCAATTTTTGCATAAATTAAAAAAAATTAATAAAATTTCACTAAATTTTACAAATTTTTCAAAAACTTATTATTTTTTTTTTAAGTATTAGCTTTTAGTATTTTATTTCTCAGGTAAAGGGAGTAGAAAACTTTTACTTTTCCTAAAATGTTTGTGCTTTTACACTAATGTGTTTCGAAAGAAAACTTGCTCTCTTGTAATTGTTTTTAATACAAAAAGTGAAAATTTTTAAATTACATTGCCAAACTTTACTAACTTATGCAAAATAGTGTCTATAAATACTTACTGTACAGAGTAGTCTATAAAAATTTTATTTTTTTAGGTTAATAATTTATTTTTTTTTTATATTTAGTTTTGCTCCAGCTAAAAATTTCGGCGTTTTCTAGTTGTCGTTTAAATAATGTTAATTTTAAAGCATCTTAAAGTTGTTCATAGAGTCCCTCATTAGCATTTTACACTTTGCTAATTACTACAGGTACTACTTTTTTAAGTAACACTGCAGTCCAGAGTTCTCACAAATTAACATGAAATCAGTTATTATAGCTTAATGACT
>JAQFZP010001653.1:0-17821 GCA_034695745.1 Geophilus truncorum
CTTCCTTTGCAATTTTATGTGTTTTTGTTATAACTTTCTTTTCTTTCCCTCAGTGCAACTACCCAACGAGGCGTTTATTAATAGTGCACAAATGAACGGGACAAAGCTACTAATGCAATGATCAAGGGACTATAGACGGGATTTTGTAGTTCATGTTTCTCCCAAACTGAGCCACTGCAACGTGTGGCCGGGCACGGCTCTAGCTAGTCTACAATAATAATACACAAACACCTATTAAACATTTTCTAAACATTTTCAAAGTGAATAAAAATGATAAAAGAAATTCTAGATAATATACACTTGGAAAAAATCTCATGTATAAAAATAATTAATGCTAAAAATACAATTATTAAACTTACAGGTCTCAGCATGTTCTGGCATCGTTGCCACTCTGATTGTGTAATTTGATGGTGTATCATTGGTGATAGACTTGTAGTCTATGTTTAACAAAGTGTACAAATTCTTGTAGTTATAATGATCTTGAACACTAAGTGCAATTACTAAAAAATGGCATTAGATACTATAAAGATTGTGTAATAATTTGTACTTACTAGAACACAAAATGCTACTAATGACTATGAATGATAAAATATTATACATATTGCCAATAATTTTATAGCTGTTATTCTAAGCAATAGAACTATTACTATGGTGGTTTTTAATATGACTATGTTAATAAGAAAATCAATTTGTTTCTGGTCATTAACAAGCAAAGTAAATGTTGACAATTCAAGCTCTTGGTGATTAATTTCGTACGGTTTGTTTGCTTTAAGTAATTTTATTGCTGATCTGACAAGTGAGTGATGTGAAAGATGAAAATCTGTAAATGATTTTTTATTATAAAGCCATAAAAACAATGAAATAAGAGCTACCCTATGCTTGCGATACTTTTTAAACTTACAATTATTTTCTAATAACACTCGTAAAAAAAATAAATCAATTTATCAAATGTAGAACAATTAGAACAATTTTAAACTTTTTCCAAAAACCATAATCAATTTATTATCTTGTAGTCCCTTTACAATTATAAGTTACTATATTTATTGTCATCACCCGTAATAGCTAGGTGAGACTAAAAGATCCGCTAACACCACTAATTGATGGTAGGAAAATTTTCTTTTATGATCTCGCCACTTATCGTGGTGAGTCCGTCGAAAATCGCACGTCGTTTTTATTTTTTAATTGTGCGCTGTAATTTAAAACAAAAACAAGAATTCATTCATAAAAAAAATAAAAAATCTCACAGGAATAGGTTGAGGGTCATTTAAATGTTCGCTCAAAATCATCAGAATATCGGGAATTTCTTCGGGAACGTCATAAGGGTTAGCATTTACGTAGGCACAACTATCCACCGATAGTCAGGTCCCATCAGGAGTCCGGACGTCTATTTCATCTATTCATACAGCAGCTATTATCGGGGACGCGATGTATGTTTTCGGTAGAACCGTCGACAACAATGTGAGAAGTGGATTACGCCAAGAAACAATGAGAGAAATATTTAGATAGAGTAATGAAATGAATTTATATCTCTAAAATTTATTTTTTGAATATTGACTTACGAAGAAGTAGGATTTGATGTTGCATAATGCATTGTATATAAAAATGCTTCGCGCAGTGTAGCAAGCATAAATCTCTTAAGCGACGGGACAGGTTTTCTCGATGGCGTATAACTACTGAAATATTAAAACAAAAGTTAATTTTGTAAATTTTATTTTAAAACGTCCGCTTGTCGTAAGTCTGACTCGATATTTACTCTTCGAAGAGTTGGACGACGATATGAATAGATCAAATTTGTATATGAATCTTTCATCCATTACTTTTATATAAAGAATATACAAATTTGTAAAAAATATTATTTTATTTATAACGTGTTTACATAAATATTATTAATATAAAAAGAAAAGAAATTGTTATTTTTTAGGTATATTTAAAAAATTATTACAACCATCGTAAATATTTATAATTAATTATGAATGTGTTAAGTGTTTACGAATAATCCAAATTCGTTTAGGGTTATGACGACGAGAAAAATCGTGTATAAACTGTACAAATAGACGCCGTACCATCGTTTCAAGTCGAATTTTACACACGGGACGATTATTAAAGACGAAATGAGACTCGCAAACAGAAAACCGATGAGGATTTTAGTCGTACGTTCGAAGATAAGCTGAAATAAATATTTTAATTTAATAAATGCTTAAATTATTTTGATTTTGCGATACGTACGTTAAATACTTGATGTTTCGAGTGCAGAACGGCGGTTGTGAATGATACTCCTAATCCCATCAATAAATCTAATAAAAAAAAAAAAACACTTAATTTTTGTTTTAAAAATTTAACTTAATTTTTTTATTTACTAAATAAAGGTCCTCCAAAACACGCCGAAATTCCCATTTCTGGGTATCCTTCTCTGGCAATTGTGATATCAGAGACGACATCTAGTGTTAATAAAATAAAATAATTACAATTTTTAATTATAATCGTCCTTAAAAATTCACCATTAATGCTGTTTCCCCACGCCAACACCGTGAGGCCCAAAATCGAGTCGGTGATCTTAAAAACGCCACCTAACGCCTGAAAAATTAAACAAGTCAGTACAAGGTTTCTCCAAATCACATTTATATTTACAATTAACAATCCCACGATTTCGTTCGCGATGATATACACCCACACAATCGAACTCGCAAACCCCATGACTGCAAAAACCTGAAATTTCCACATTTTTAAAAATTAAAAATCACAAATTACGTCATTTTTTTTCAATTACCATGTGGTATTTCGGCGGTCTGTCCCACTGTGATGTAGCAAACACGAGAATCGCAAAAATTAACCCTAAAACTAGAAAAACCGACCACATGGGGACAATTCCCATTATATTATATTGTCCATCTGAAAAATATAAATAAATTAGACATCGCAGCGAAGCCGAAAACCGAAAATCGTACAGCCAATCACAAACACGAAAAACAAGGGACTCGTTATGCAGTGAAGCGCATTCAGGGGTTGGCACCAACTGATTACGGCTGGAACTGTCAACTTCAAGACGAAATTAACTGGAATCTGAAAAATAAAATTAATTTACCGTGTGACTTAATAGAAATTTTCGAAATTCTCACTTTTAGTATTTGAAATCCTTTACCACACGCCGAACTTCTGGTCCACGTTAAAAAATCAATAGGGCACAGTTCTCTCCCTAGCGAAACGGTCATTCGGTGAAACCAGTTAAAGATTCTTTCACGCAAAGAAACATCTCCGCGACTTTCGTAGCAATATTCGCAGTGAATTCGTGCTGGAAAAAAAAATTTTTAATTTTAAAAATTTCAAAATTCGCGCCAAAATTTGAACTTTTTCACCTCTGAACGAAAGCGTCGATTCGAACGATTCTTCCGTTATCGGTTCGATGTTAGCTGCATTTAATCGTTGGTCGAATTCATCCGATGACCAATGTCTTATAAATGGCGGCACGCCCCAAGGTGTTATTTCATCTCCAGTCAGCGTGAAAGTGCGAGTTCTCGACGTGGTCAGCGACCCCATGCGGTCAGCGGTTTCCAGATCGACCGAACTCGGACCTGCGATCACGGGAATCGTATGAGAAACTAAAAATTAAAAAAAAAAATTTTATTAAAAGAAATTAAAAAAATTTAATATTTTTACTTCTTCGGCCATATTTTCTATGTAATTGATGCGCAATTAACACGACGGTTAAATAAATCAAGTAAATAGTGATAAATCCTAAAAAAATTACAAAATGTTGTTAATTTCTAATTTTTTTTGAGTGTTTAAAAATACCTAAAGCGTGATACAAATTGACTGTTCCACCCCAGAGCACCCAAAAAGTCCAAAAAGTGGCGATTAGGTAAAATATAACGTCTCTTAGAAACGGTAATTCGACCATTTGGAATGGAGTCACGAAAACAATCGCTCCTGCCACTACACATGTGAGAAAAACGCCACTTCCTGCAAAAAATAAAACAAATTAAACTGCAACTTATAAATTCATAAAGTAAAAATACTTCGATTTCTCGCCACCAGAGGACTCGAAACACCTTTTTAAAATTTAAATCTTGTGAGAAAACTTCTTACCTAATAAATAACTGATGACTAAATCAGTTCTCTGCTTATTTGCACCAGCAAAAGAAGCGAAAATCTCTGGAGCACCGTTGCCAAAGGCCAATAAAGTCACACCCGCCATGTTTTGCGAACATTTCATGGACTTTGCGATGATTTCCAAAGACGGACAAAAACTAAACATAGAAAACATCACTTTTTAACCCTTTTAACTCACACAAAAAAACTCACAATTCATCAGCAGTTGTCGCCAAAGTCACGAAAAGCACCGCTAACCACGTCAACTTTAATTTAAAAAAATATTTAAAATCCCTCTACAGGTGATTTTTAGCAAACTCACGCTAAATCCTATTCCTAACGGACTCAATTTTCCGTTACAAAACACGATGCTCGTGTAATTGATGTAATTATCGCTGAAATTCGTCGTTACGTTTTGATCCGATAAGTGATACGAAATTCCCGCTGTTAGATTTAAATGACACGGCGACGTCGAATTGTCGAACTTAAATGGAAATAAAATTATTAAAGGTGTTATTTTGTGTTTAGTTTGTAGTAAAATACCTGCGAATAGTTGGTCGAAGCGGTACAAAAGTCCAACATGACTTTTCGGTGTTTTGTTGAGAGAGAGAGAAAAAAGAGAAACTCAAACTTCCGACTCGTTCTTCACATAAACCAGGGAAAATGATGACGTCATCAAGAATTTAAATGCAAATTTGAGTTTTCAATGTTTAACGAAGTTTTATTAGGAAATTGTGAATTAAAAGTTGTAAATTAATAGGTTTTTAGAAGATTTTTAAGTTTATGGTTAATTAAAATCGTGAAATAGTGATAAAAATAAGATAAAAATGTGATTTTTGTATGGGTCACGTGACTCGTACAAGACACATGACTCACCTTTCATCTTCATTTTCATAATTCATTCACTTTCAAGATACGCGATGATCAACTCCACCGTGAACGTGTTAAAAAATGCCCCGATTCACTTTAGATCAACTAACGAATGCGAAGAAGAAAGAGGAAACTCAACTGCTATTTTTAAGGATTTGGTTTTCATTTACTGCGATTTCAACAATAACTTTTCAGTTCTGGGACTCGTAATATACGTAAGTAACGTTAAAAACCGTTAAAAACAAAAAATTTAACCCTTTTTCATTGAATATTCAGCTCGCGTGGCTTATCGTACTTTTTTCATTTATCGGAACGGTGGTGGATCATTTGTAAATAGTTGACAAAATGTTAAAAAAAAATTGTAATTTCATGACTTTTTTTCCATTAGTTTTTGCCCGTGTTTGGAATTTCTATGTAAAACCTTCCGATTATCGCAGAACGTGGCCGTATCCTTAAATTTAACATTAAAAATGTCTAATTTTTTTTAAAATATTTGCTTTAATCGTATTTTAGGGCGTTACTTTTCTAGCTTTTGGCAATGGCGCTCCGGAAATTTTTTCGTCGGTAGCTGGCGCTAAAGCACATCGATACAAATTGATCATATCTGGACTATTCGGTAATATTTACTCAAAAAAAACTATAAAAGTTAGCAAATGTTTTAGAATAGGGATTCAATTCAAGACTCACTGATGAATTGTTTAGATTTTAATCGAGAAATCGAAATTGAATTGAATTCGACGACACTTCACTGCAAAACTTGACTTGCAGTGAAGCAAATTTTTAATTTTTTTTTTTTAACAGGAAGTGCGATGTTTCTTACGTGCATTGTAGCAGGCACCATCATGATCATAATGCCACCATTCCAAATGGTCGAACGTCCATTTCTACGTGACGTCATTTTTTTCACGATAGTAGCTTTCTGGACTTACGTCTGTTTATATTACAAGAAGATAACACTCCCTCTAGCGTTGAGTTTCATCGGAGTTTACATTTTATACACCGTTTATGTCTTAATAGCGCATCATATCTACCAAAAATTTCTAAAAAGTAAGTTTTTTTTAATAAAAATAATTCAAATTTCTCACAAAACTTATTTACAAATTTAAGAACACGAACCGAATGTATCGCTGGAGCACATTCCACGCGTTCCTTCGACTATAATCTCTTCTCCGAATTCTCCGACACCGTCGGAAGCAACGACGATCGAAGCGAGTCAGGCGGATTTGCTCACATCGCCAGTAGAGGGTGACCACAACGAATTTTTCAGAACTGATGAAGTAGCATCGGAAGTCGCACAGTGGGAAGTTCCACCTATTTTAAGACACTGGGATTCAGGTAAATGGTGAAATAAAGTGTGATATTTCATTTTATAAATGAGAAATTCTAACTTTTAGGTGAACATCACATGACTACCAATTTATTGGACGATTTCGATCTTTTCTTGGAAGATGAAGATGATTTTGAACGTGATGGACCCATGACCAGTTCCATGAACGAAACCGGTAAAAAATCTTTTTCTACAATTGTTTAAATCCCATAATTCTCTGATTTTAAATTTAATAAAAAGTCGTAACTCGTCTGCACGATGCGACACACGTGACACACGTGGTGACTCCTGGAACTTTGATGCTTTTTCTCTACGGGATTTGTCCGGTCAACTACCACTTGTGGCCAGTGTCAAAATGGTGGAACAAGGCCCTCCAAACTCTCCGAGCACCCATCGTCCTGGCACTCAAACTGACCATTCCCATCGTTACCTGCGATGACCACCGACTCCACAACTGGTGCCGCCCACTATACGCGCTTCACTGCATAGCAACTCCACTCTTATGTCTCTTCGGTTCCGGTTACTTTACCGAACCCATCTACTTCTGGGTCCAACCGTGGGTTTTGGTACTTGCCATCGGTTTTTTATTTACGGTTCTCACATTGTTTTTGACCGTTAACAACGCGCCGCCGAGATTTCTTGTCGTAAGTGGTATTACGCCATCTGGTGACAAAATATTTCACTAAAACATAAAATGTGTTTTTTTTTTTTCAGTGCTGGGCCATTCTGGGATTTTGCGGATCGATCGGTTGGATGTATTTCATCGCTGGAAAAATCGTCGATTTACTAACTGTTGTGAAATAAAAACTTAAATTACAATATTTTATTAAAAATTTCTATTTTTTCAGATCTTTGGTAAAATCCTCAAGTTAAGCGACGAAATATTAGGCTTATCCATATTATCGTGGGGTAATGGAATACCGGATTTCATTGCTGACGTCACCGTTTCGAAGTCAGGTTACCCACAAATGGGTATTTCGGCGTGTTTTGGTGGACCATTAATAAGTAAATAATTTTTCTAAAAATTAATAAATATTTTATAAATTTTTTTATTTTTATTTCAGTTGTTTTACTGGGAATGGGAATTGCGTTTACAACTGCTACAGCAGAGAGTCCAGATCAAGTCGTTGGGGTAATTTTAATTTTTTAATTTTTTTTACAAGAAAAAATTTATTTTATTACTTTTATTATTATTTTTTTTTTCACACAGATACCGTATGGAAAAATGACGACAATTTTCTGCGCATTTTTATGCGTGAGTCTTCTGTCGGCGCTCACTATTTTCCCATTGATGCAGTTTAGGACTCATAAATTCTACGGGATCTATTTGATGTGTCTTTACGGTTTATTTATTGTTTGTTCTATGATGCACGAGTTTGAACTAATTTAATTAATTTTTATTTATTTATTTATTACGTAACAAAAGATTTATTTAGATCATGTTTTGTTGTTTATTGTTATTAAAACTAAGTTTTATACGCTGAATAAAAGTTATTTTAGCTTTATGTTTGTGATTTTATTTACGTGTTTGGGTGAAGTGAGTTGCTGGGTTTCGATGTCTCTATTAGCGAGAAATCAAACTACAGTCGAGTCCGCTTATAACGACCTCGGTTATAACGACATTTCGCTTATAGCGATATTTTTATTTTTCCCCACCCTAACTCAAGCAATGCTAAATAATCTGGTTATAACGACAATCGGTTATAACGACATTTTTTGGGCGGTTCCTTAAATGTCGTTATAAGCGGACTCGACTGTACGTTTTTATTTGTGAATTTATTATTCAAGAAATCGGTACAATTTTCTGCAAAACTTGTATTGAAGCAGATTTTAAATTTTTCCAGTATTTCAACTCGCATGCGTCATTCCAACCGTAAAACTCGAGGTCAGTTTCAATCTTCTCCAATTTAAACAAATAGCGTTGCTTTAACTTAAGTAAAATTTTCATTTCCACTGAAAATTGAAAATTTAATTTTAAAATTTAATTTACAATTTTTTTTTTTAACTTTTTTTTCTTCGACTGCAGTTGGTGTCAGACAGTCAGAGAGGGCTCCGATGCACGCAAAACCAACAGAGTTTGCCTTATTTCTACAATTTTTAAATTTTTACATATAAATTTACCAAAAAAAAAAAAAAGATACATATATACGTAATATTTACTTTCAGGAACATTTGGGCATCGGTTTAAACAATAGTAGCAGATCTGAAAATTTATTTCTTCCGATTGCTTCAACAGGACAAACGAAAAAGCGCAAAAAGAGCAAAGGTTTAAATCTGTGATTGACGTGTACATCAGCTGCATCGATTTTTTTTTCTTAAAAAAAAAAAAAAAACCAAAAATACTTAATGTACACTGTAAAAAAAAATGTAAAATTACTTTACAGTTTTAAACACAACTGTAAATTTCACAGGAAAAAGTGCTGGCAGCAGTGCTAATTATTAAAATAAAATATATTTACGGAACCTGCAATTTGAATTTGGCACGCAATACACACTAAAGATAAAAATTGCATTTGTTTTACAGCATTTTCATGGCATATGGCGCAGGTCCAATTATATGGACTCTGATACGGACTCCCAGAACAAGACGCCATTACCGGTACGTGATAACTAAATTTAAAAAAAAAAACATTTAAAAATAATCAAAAATAGCGTAAAAATAACTTCAAAAATAAAACATTGCGAGTAGTTGATTAAAGTAGAATAAAAGTTTTCTAGGAACTTTAAAAAACACTTTACTTGTATAAATCCAAGAAGGAATCATTGCTTTCTGATTGTATCTCCAATTCAACGTAAGTAAAATAAGAGATTACTTGAGCTTGTTACGAATATACAGTATTACCTGTACATCTTGAGCTTTGCGCCAGTGTTGTCAAGAAACACAACTTCCGACTCCGACTCGCTCTCAAATTCGGGAATTTTATCTTCAAATTAAGTTGCGTGTTTTCCAAGGTCATTATCAATGGTGTTTTCTTTCAGCAAATAGCGAGATTTTAGTTTCAATAAAATCTCCTTTTCCGCTAAAATTATAAATTTAATTGTAAAATTAAATTTTAAAATGTTTTTTTTTTTTCCTGTTCTCAAACGAGCAAGTGCAAAATGATTAAAAATCGGAAGGTACAGTATCTTAGACGTGTACATCAGACAAATCGGTTTTTTTTTCTGAAAAAAATCCAAAAAAACTTAGTCATTACTGAAATAAAATTTATGTATTTACCTGCAATCTGCGTTTGACATGCAACACACATCAACGACGGAAATTGTATTTCTTTTACCGCGTGCTGATTGCATATTGAACAGGGTCCAATTATATAAGGGCTTCCAGAACGAGTCGCCATGGCTTGCTGATAACAAAATTTAAAAAAATATTAAAAAATAATCAAAATTAGCGTAAAAATAACTTCCAAAACGATAATTATTGCATCAAAAAAACTTAAATTAAAATTGTTACGAAATAGCAATTAATAACTAACGTATTGAATATGATAAAAAAAAATTTACTTAAGCTAAATCATATAAGATGAATTTAAACTGTTGCTGCAAAAACAGATCTATTTATTCAAATTGGCACGCTATTGATACGTTTTAAAAGTAAACGCATCAAAAACGTTTTTCTTCTACCTATACATAAAAATTGACAAAAATTCACAACAACATTCGTAAAATGGATGAATTGATCCAAATTGGTGAATCAATCAAAACGAATCTTTACGACCCAGATGTGCGCAACGCTGCACTCAAATACGCCGAAATGACAAACATCGACAACGCACGTTCCATTTACGAACAATTAGTAACCCTGTATCCAACCTCGGGCGATTATTGGAAACTATACATTGAAGCAGAAATCAAAGCCGGGAACATTATGAATGCGCAGAAACTATTCGACCGTTGCTACAAAAAACACGCCTACATTAATTTAAATTTCTGGAAATATTTTCTAAAATTCGTCGAAGAAAACAAAAAGGCGAAAACAATCGAAAAAGCCTACGAATTCGCCTTAAACAAAATAGGATTGGACATGATGTCGGGCACCATTTGGTACGATTACGTCAACTTCTTAAAAAAGCCATCCAAGCTCAGATCTGAATCTCAACGAATATCCGCAGTACGCAAAGTATTCCAACGCGCATGCGCTATTCCAACCGTGAAACTAGCATTCTTGTGGCAGAAATACATTTCCTTCGAGATGAGCATCGACCCGATTGAGGCAGAATGGGAAATATCTGAGCGAATTTGTGATTACGAGAAATGCCATCGCGTGGTCTGTGAATTTCTCGAAATCACCCGAGATCTCGATCGAAATGCACTTTCGGTACCCAAGAAAAAAACTGAAAAAGAAATGCATCAGTTAAACTTGTGGGAAAAATACATCTCGTGGGAAAAAGAGAATCCTTTAAAATGCCGAAAAAATGATATTTTAATCACCAAAAGAATCGCGTTTGCTTACGATCAGTTTTTGTCGTGTTTCGGGCATCACCCAGAAGTATGGCACGAAACTGTGGAATTCCTGAAGGAAATCGTTCAAGAAATGACCGAAAGCTATGAAGAAGATGCTGCGAAAGAGTTCAGGGATCGTCTGATAGATACCTACGAAAGAGGAACTGAAATATTGTCGAACACGAATTTGGCCTTTCACATCTCGTACGCAGAATTCGAAGAAAAAAGGAGAAATTACGAAAAAGTTGTAGAAATTTTTACCAAGTTTAATAATATTCCAGGTGGCGATCCGACAAAGAGTTATTTGCAACATGCTCGATTTCTTTGGCGAATTTATAGAGACGAATCTGCTTGCGATGTTTTAATACAAGCCCAAAACGACCCCAGATGTTCTTATCACGTTTATGTTGACTTGGCGAAGATGGTTTATAGTTTCCGTGAAGAAAAATACATTGCACTCCAAATTTTCGAATCTGCGTTGAAAAAGTTTGGAAATAACTCGGATTTTGTTTTGGAGTACGCCGATTTTTTGAGTGAGACTTTGAGTGAGACAGATAAGGCAAGGGAGTTGTTTAGACGTGTTCTCGGTTCGGGTTGTCTTTCGCCGAATGCGTCACAAGATGTTTGGAATCAGTATTTAAAATTCGAACGAGAATTTGATTCTGCGGATGTTCAACACGCGATTGAGATAGAGGAAATGATGGAATTTAACGACAACGAGCTTCATCTGTCAATTGCACATTGACCTTAAGATTCGATTTTATCAAATTAACTATATTAAATACCTACCATAACTAATTTTTTAAAATTTGTAATGCACTTAAATAATTATTTTTCATCAATAATATTCTCTTACTAAACCTAATTTAAGCCTCTTATGTAGCATGGGAATATTGTTGTCATATATGCTTTCATTCTTGATATGTTAACCTTTTTAATTGTTGCTCATAATGATGTGATTCATCAAATCTATGACTATTGTTAAAAGTTTTCTTTGCAAATGTAAGTACATTATTAAATCAGTAAAGCATCAGCTTTGCTCACAGCAACAACCTGTTTTTCTTCTCTCTCTCTTTGCTTCTTCTTCTTCTTCACTACTTTAATACTAATATTAGCCCTGACTTAAACTCATTATCATTACTTTTCTTTTCCCACTTGTTTATTTTTCTGTTCATCTTTCTATGACTATTGCTTGGTTGGGCCTAACCTGGGACTTGTTTCTAACTTGACAAAATGCCCGTTGAAATTCATTGGATGAAGAAAATTGAACAGGCATCCAAAATTCAAATGATGCAAAAAGTTTTCTTTGCAAATCTAATCACACCTCTGTCTTTATTCTCCCTTTCTCTCTCTTTCTCTTTGTTTTCTTTTTCTTCACTGCTGCAACTATTAACACTAATGTCAGCCCTGACTTAAGGGTCTTAGCTATTTGCATCCTTTGGCACTAAAGTAAAAAATAACGTTGGTAAAGTAATTCAATTTTATTTTTAAGTGCAGCAAATTTTGTTTTCTTTTGGTTGTCGCTTCCACCATCTCTTCCTTCAGTGTCGCTTTATTCGTTTTTTTTTTCTCCTTTTCTTCCATCCTCTTCTTTTCCTCCATCTTGTTCTCTTCCTTTGCTACCACTGCCGCTGCCCCTGCCCTTTCCACCACTGCAGCTCGCACCAACGTCAGTGCTCCCTCCATCGCTGCTTCCAGTGGTTAAGACCTTGTAACTCCTTAGTCTCGAATGAAAGTCCTGACAAAGCGCTTCTCTGTTTAACCGACAATTGAAGAAGCATCGAGCGTCACAAATTCTTGACCAGACGCTATTTTCGTCTGTTTGTTTGAATAAAACATCACTCATGCTGCTTCTCGGGCTGAAATGGTAAGCGTCATGCATGATGTCGAGTGGAATGAAGAATTGGTTACATAATTCTATCTCATCAGTTGCTGGGTCTATGAGCAATCTTTTTGCCATTATGGGATTTCCTATAGAGACACATACCGAAATTAAAAATTTTTGCAAACAATTTTTTTAAGACCTACTTACGAATAATGCTTTTAGCTCAACATTGAAAGTAACCACTAGTTACTTTCATTGTTGACAGCACTATTCACCACTGGTCACTTCTATTCTTGACCAGTGGTTAACGTTAAATAATTTAAACTCTAATATTTTTAGCGGCATTTTATCTAGCGCCATCTACCAACAAAGAATTGACCAACCAACTTTAAGTCAACACAAATTTCATACAAATTTTTATAACTCGAAGTAGAAACTGAAGAAATAAAGAAAAAATAGGTTTCTTCTTAGAAAAACGAGAAAATAAAATAGAAACCAAGTAGGCACAAAATTCCCAGTTTTGGTAAGCAATATATGTAACAATACGTTTTCTGTAGGAAATGCCTCGTGCAACGTGACAGCATCACTTTGTTTATTTACAATATACTATTTACTGTACAGTTCGTGCTGTTCCTGTGTTTTATAAAAAAAAAAAAAACATTATGCACGAAAAAGAATATGCGTCATTAAGATATATAGTATTCTGTGAAGAATTCAGTGAGTTTGCCGTTTTGAAATTCTGAATTTCCTTCTAAACATCACTTTTCAAGTTGTTCAAGTTTGGCTCATCCCACTTAACCCTTTTACTTACTCTAATCTAATCATTGGTCGCATCGAGCTGAATGACCAGAAGTTTTATACATTTATTACGGATCTAAATTCTGCCTGTTGTTGATTTTCAAATATTCTAATTTCTTATTACTCAAGGTCTTCCGAAAAGTTGTGCACGTTCTGGAAGAAAAGAGAATATGCTATGCTAACCAGCGAAACGGAATCCAAATACTGTTCTCACTCAGCTGGACATCTTGAAGATGAAGCAGCAATTGGAAATCAGAAACGAAAACGCGAGTTCGAGAAGAAAAACGCGATGCTGAAAAACGAAGTGATCGAAGGAAATCAATGGCAAATGCGAATTAGAAATGACGAACACGCGTCGAAAAGTCGAATCGAAAATGCAAGAAATAAAACTAAATTAAAAAATAAGATATACAGAACCACAGAACCACGTCAATCAACAATCGATGGACAAACTGACCGTTCTTGATTGCCACGTAAACGAACTGAACGACAAGTTGAAACAAAAAGCGGAAGACACGGTAAAGAGCTGCAGCCTATCATACAAGAAAAGGAAATGGCTGCGTGTTTTTAAAGTTTTAAAATTTTTATTTTTTTTTATTTTTAGTCATGGAAAATACAAATAAGTGGCTGTTCTGGTGGATTATTTTTGACGTTTTTATTTTGTTTTTACTTGCAATTTGGAACGTTTATTATATTAAGAAATGTTTCGAAATTAAACGTTTAAATTAGAATTTTAGTGCAATATTTCATCGGTCAGACGGTCACTAGCTAGACGGCGTAAAATTCATACAATTCCTCAAACGATGCATCTAATAAACACATTTTTATTTTTACAAACGCGAAATTTAAAAAGTAAGTAATTGCGCAAACTACCGTAGATGACACGACTCTTCCACGAAACAAAACTAGCGTCAGAGACCAGACCTAAACAATTCGCGATATCTTTTATAAGAGTAAAAACATTAAAACAGTACCAACAACAACAACTGCGGTAAACAATTAAAGATGACCTTTTAACCTTTGAGAGGTTACACTCGTTTTAATTAAAATTTCTATTACAGCTGCGTCCCTGCGTGTCCAAAATATTCTAATCAGCTTGTCATACACAGCTATAGAGAAAAAGTAAAATATTTAAAAAATTTAAAAGTTCATGTGCAAAATGCGTAATTTAAGATAAACATTGTTCTTGTTTGCTTCTTGTTGCAACTGAATCTCATTAAAGTGACGTGTGACCACTCCCCTAGTCAGCTGCGTTACATTTAACTCGACCAATGATGGAATCTTCAGTAATTCCTCGACCCCGTACGGATCTAAATTCTGACTGTAGTTGATTTTCAAATATTCTAATTTCTTATTACTCAAGGTCTTCCGTAACCAGTGGGCCACACGATTGGTCAATTCAACACAATTCTTCAAGTGTAATTTCTTCAAATTCGGACACATGTCGAGGATTGTTAAAAAGTGTCCGTTGGACGTCCAAACGTCGTGTTCGTCTTCCAGAGTTAATTGTGTCAAAATCGGAAAATTTGAATCTTCTAGTGAAAAGTCTCGTTCGTTTTCTTCGATCAGTTCAGGGTCGAGCATATTCATGCAAATTTTCAGATTTGACAGCTTTTTGAATTTTGTCAATAAGTATAGTGTTTGTTTCGTGTAAATCGTGGCCTTGAAGTGAATTTCTGTAATTTCTGGACATACATCAATGGCTCTTTGAAGTTCAGCGTTGGCCAAATTCGGAGACTCTGTGCAGAAGCTTATGGCACGCAGCTTGAATTTCCTTTGGAGCATTTCGGGACTGAGTGCAAGAAGCCAATGCGAATTCTGATTAAATCCAAAGTTCTCGACTAGCGGCAATGACTGCAATACGGTGAGAACAAATGTGATGGGCAGTTGGAAGTCACCTAAGTTCAAAACGACAAGAGTTTGCTTCGCTTTGGATTCTGGACAGCAGAGTGCGTTTAGTTCCGTTTCCGAAGTGTTGTCGGGCAGCGTCAGACTTTCGAAGGGGAACTGTGCCAATATGGAAAAAACGTTGTCTTCGTCCGAGAAAGGTTCGGTGACCGAGAAATCGAAATGCTTCAAGTTTGGTAATTTTTCTAATATTTTTCGACACAGATTGTCGTCCAAATGTATCCAATGTTGAATCAAACCTTCGTTTAGCCAGAACGTTAATTCTTCAATATTCTAAAAAAAAAATTTAAAAAATTAATTTTTATTACAAAAAATATATTGTTTGGATGACTTGAGCAGTAGCTTTACTCAATTGAATGAAGCAAACATTAGTTACACTTCTTGCCACTAGTCAGCAGCATCTTACAAGGCATCATTTCTAGTTAAGTAAAACTCATACTTCTATATTGGCAATGCCACCTTTAGTACAACGTACGGTACGAGTACAGAAGGTGTTGCTTAATACTACCGTATCACTTACTTTTAATTTGGAGGCACAAATATTAAAAAAGAAATCCAGTTTGGAATCATCATTTTCGGGAACAAACATTAATTTTTTCGTCTTTTCTGTCATTAGAATCGCTAAATGTTCGACGTGAGGGAAATTAGAAATCATTTCCACTTCAGACATTTTAATCATTATTACTAATATTTCGTCTAGAAGATCGTTAGCTGGGAAATAAATGAAAATGATATACTATTTCAAACATGTATTGCTAGGCTTACATAGGATTTTGTAATAATCCGCTAATTTTCGAATTTGAATTTCAGCTTCCGCCAAATCATCACTGCATCGCCATTCTAAAAGCGTCGAACAAATTGAAAAAATTGCTCTAGATTTTAATGTACGGCGTAATGTATCCATATCCATATCCATATCCATATCGAATCAACCACAATCGAACGAAAAGAAATGGCTTCCTAGGCTCAGAATTAACAACAATGCTGACCAACCTCGCGCAATGCCAGCATTGTAATAACGCATTACATTAACAATATACAAACAACATAAGGAAAAGCAAAAACAAAACACGCTACTGTTCCATCAACATCAGGTTAAAACTTCTAAAAAAAAAAAAAAAAAACTTAATAAAAAAATAAATTTAAATGTTTTAAGAACGTTCTGGATTGAATCAATCCAGAACGTCCTTAAAACATTTAAATTTCTATGTCACGAGAAAGATGAGTTTTGAGTACATTCTTAACAGAATAACTTCACTTTACAAAGTGATTTAGACTATCTTTATTATTTATTTTTCTTCACAAGTCATTTACAGTATACTGTATTATAAAATCCTAGACATTATAAATTTTATAATGTCTAGGACTGAAAACGTCTTGATTTAAAATTTAAAATTACAAATTACGTCATTTTATTCAAATACTGTGTGATTTTTATGGTAACATCACATTTGTTTTATTATCAATTCCAAAAAATAGCACCACGCATCTAGAAAACCTGTAATATATTAATTTTAATTTTTCACCTAAACCAAATGTGAGACTTTATTCCCGCCAAAGTAACTACGGTAAAACTAAATAAGACTCTTGGCAATAAATTCGAATTTTTAAAGTCGCGATAGCTCGTCTAAGAGTGGAAATCAATGAAATAACTAAAAATTTCCTTTTCAAAAAAGCCACATTTTCCACAGCAAAAAGAGAAAAGAAAACATGTTTACTCAAAAATTGCTCGTTTTTATTTTTGTGTGTTCCTAGTGGAAAATGGGGCTTACGATGTCCAAGCCATTTAATAGTGGCAAATAACTAACCAAGTTGGGAAGTCATTTTTCATAAAAATAATTTTTTTTTGTTGTTTTATAAAATTAGCAATTAATCTTATGATCACTGCCAGTGATGGTTTTAATTTTTTGGAGAATCTAAAAATCCATAATTCTTTTTGCAGATTTGCGTTTTTTTTTTGTAAAAATAGCCATTTATAGATGAATGGTTAGCTATATGATCAAACAGGAATTTTCATTTTTCAAGTAAAATGACTTTTTTGCCACTTTTTAATGAAAAAAATAAAAAAATAATTAAATCATAAAAAAATGAAGTTAGGAATTTATTTAACACATTAGAAAAAAAATAAAGTTAGTGGATTTATATAATTTCTCTTTATTCTGTATCCGCTATTTTGAATATTGAAATTAATTTTTTTAAATGCTTTTTATGGTTGGAGTAAAAGGTAGGGGTAAAATATTTTACTTGTAAGGGAGCGCCATCTATTAATAGCGTTTATAACTTTATATTTAAATTTCGTATGTGACGTATTTCTTTAAGTGGTTCCGTAAGTGGTATGTTGTTCCATAAGTGGTAAGTGGTTCCGTGTGTGGTATATGATTCCATAAGTAATATGTTGTTCCGTATGTGGTAAATGGTTCCGTAGACCGTAAGTAGTATGTTGTTCCGTAAGTAGTAAGTGGTTCCGTATATTGTTCCGTAAGTGGTAAGTTGTTCCGTATGTTGTTCCGTAAGTAGTAGATGGTTCCGTAAGTGGTAATGAAGTAATAGAGAGGTTGCGCTCCACG
>JAQFZP010001654.1:0-17820 GCA_034695745.1 Geophilus truncorum
GTAATGGCGCCTTCCAACAATTTTAGGGTTCTCTAAAATGTGAGCTCAAACCAATTACGGTTTTCACAACCGTCACAGTTGTTTATCAATAAGAATTCTTATACAAAATACCGAAGTATATGGCAATTCAGCTACAGCACCTAGAGAATTTCATTTTTTTATTCACTTAAAGTTTTGATACTAAAATCTATAAAGTAGTTCGATTTTCGGATGTTTGTTTGCGTTTCTATTACTACCACTATTAGTTTGCAATACTTGTAAATAAATTGTTCTCATTTTCGCGCATTGATTTACTTACAAAAATGTGTTTAAATGCATGTAAGTAGTTTTTTAATAACACGCAAGAAACATTTGTCTTACTACCCAAAGTGAAGTGAATACGTATAATGTTGCTGTGTTTTAATTTTATTATATTTTTCATTCAACAAAGTTGTTTGTCTGATGAAAACACAGGCAACTCACACGACAGGTATGATTATACACTTTTAAATAACGATAATATAGATGTAAATTTAAGTTTTTTTAAATTATTCCTTTTCATAAAGTGTGATATCAATTCTCATTTTCAGTCATCAGAAGAATTATGATCAAAAGACTATAAAGATAACACTTCCGACCAACTATTCGAGCTTTTCTCCACCTAATTTTTATTCGAATACGACTGGTAATTAATTTTAAGTTTGAATTTAAAATTAAATTGATGAATAAATTCAATTTTACTTTTAAGGTCAATTTCGAGGAGTGATGTTCGATGTAAGGCCCTTCATGGTTCTGAAACTCTCAGAACAGTCAATGGTATGATATTTAATTAATTACTCATTTGGCTGGCTTTCAGAAAAAGCTAAAGCAGATGGTTCTCAAAACGTTTTACCATCATCAAAATTTCACGACCCAATCAACTTGAAAAAATATGAAACTTCATTAAATTAAATGAAAATTTAATTATTTTACAACAGCTGTTTTCAAAAATTAAGCTTAAACTTTCAATACATTATTTAGGTATTAAATATTAACAGAAAAAATAATGTACAGCATTGCTTGAAAATTGAAATGAGGTATGTGTGCTGTAGTATTAGCTGTAGTATGATCACGACCCACGACTTTGAGAACCACTGAGCTAACGCGTTATGATTTCATTCTCATCAAGAGTAGAAATTGTGCGAAGTTTTAATAAATAATAAAATTGATCTGATATTTAGGATTTTACAGTGGATGTAGAATTCTTCTTTCGGTGGAATGAACCAAGAATTGTAGTTGAAAATAGTTTTAAATTTGATGTCCCTAAAGACGTAGCAACTGAACTGTGGTATCCGCGTCTTTATCTTGTCAATTGCAAGGCATGTGAGCAACAACTAATTAATCCTCAACAACACAAATTAGAACTCCAGAACTTTGAATCTGATAATATTATTCAAGTTTTCTACAGGTAAAACTTATACATGTGGTGAGTTTTGATAATGAGTTAATTATTTCCATTTTAGGAAAATAATCATATTCATTTGTCACTTCGACTTGAGTCGTTATCCTTTCGACAAACAAAAATGTACGATAGAAATAGAAATGAGTAAGACAGTTATCAATTAACTTTAAAGCTTACAGTTTGTCTAAAATAAACATCATTTTAGTAAATTACTCAGAAGATAAAATATTAGACGTGGAATTAGAAAAGGAATGGTTTAAAGAATTTAATATTAAAGATTTTACAGTTCCAGCAGAATTTCAGCTAACTAGTTTAACTTTTGAGGAAACAAATATGACATTAGAATACGGTAATCAAGTAACATACACCAATAATAGCTTTGCATTTGTCTCACTGAGGTTTGCGGTGTCTAAGGCCAGTGACACAACGCATGAAAAGTTGCAAAAACTACTCAGAGTAATCCAGGGTTCGCTCAGGAACGAACGGTATGGCCGCTTTAATATAGGTAACAGAGAGGTCCCTTCCAAATCAAGACACGAAAATTTTAGCAAAAATGCTACTCACGAGCGATGCAACTCGAGGAAAAGCGACGCTAACCTTACAATATCAAATAACTGAACTCCGTAATTCATTCTCGAATAAAGTAAAGTAAACTAAATTCAATTTAAATGAAATTACCTTTAAATTAAATTATCTGCGTCAATTTAATTTTGGCACCTAAATGCAACTCGTGTAAAATCGCAAAATGCAACGCGCCATCATAAGATAGGCCGCTTCTATGACTATGATACTATTCTGTATTTTAGGAGGAGAGAAAATAAGCATGAGTTACGTGTTTACATTAAAGCGGATTGCAACTCAACACGTGCTTTTAACCATTCTACCCAGCGGATTGATAGTTATGTTGTCATGGATTTCTTTTTGGCTCGATGCTGGAACATCGGCTCCTCGCGTTGCTCTCGGTCTAACTTCGCTGCTCACGCTTGTTACTCAACTGAATTATGCACAGAGAAATTTGCCAGCTATTGGACTCATCAAAGCGATCGATCTTTGGATGTTTGTGTGCATTTTTATGGTGTTTTCATCTTTGGTCGTATTCGCCATCACCTATAACTTGGACCGAATAAAGAAAATGCGAAACGATCCTCAAATAAAGGCATTTGAAAATAAATTTAATCTTAAGTTAACGAAAAAGGTACGTTTAAATTGTATTAAATTGTTAAATTGTATTTAAATTACTCAATTACTTTTCTCTCAGAGTCGTCGGAAAAATCGCCGCTCAAATTGTTGCCTTAAAAAAGCATTAAACTACTTTCAGGAAAACCCAAGCATGATTGATAAAATCGCAAGAAAAGTGTTTCCACTATTTTTCATTATTTTCAACATTTATTTCTGGTGCCGTTTCCTAGCTTTTGACTAGCGAATCATCAGAAGTTTGAAAATTGCACTAAACTGTGTCTGATTCAAATTCAAGCCTCTTGCATGTCAAAAGCCTCCAGATCCATAAAATATGAACATGCAGTGCAATAAATGTCGGCTATCAACATCAGTAACTTACAAATTGGCGCACTGACAATAATGTACAATATATTATTGTGATTAAACACTGTTTGATTTTACCTCAATTGCACAATTAAATTAAAATAGTATACACTTCTTTCATTGCAAATTCAACTCCTTATTTACGAATACATCCCATTAATGTTAATCGCCAGTTTTGCAAAATTGTTATAAGTTCTACAACAGAAAACATTTTTAAATTACATGCTGTGAATTACTCTCTAACTTAATAATTCACAGGTTAGTTAAAATATTCAGTTGTTGTAGCAACGAGTATTTTTTAAAACACAATATAGACTCGCAAATTCATAACATACAGGAAGTGAATATGGCAGCGGATTGCTATTCAGTTTCAGTATTCAGCACTTACCTTTAACCATTTTACCAAGTGGACTAATAGTTATCTTATTTTGGATTTCGTTTTGGATCGACTCACGGTTTAAGATCACTTTTCCCACTCGTCATTTACTTGAACAATTCTCAAAGAAATTTATCGACAGTTGAAATCACAAAAGGGCTCTATTTTTTATGTTTGCTTGCATTTTCATGATATTTGCATCTTTGTTCATGTTTGCCATTTCCTACAATTTCGTACAAATGAATAAACTACAGGAAACTCGAAAGTTTTTGACAAACAGCAAGGAAAAAATATGAGGCAATCCTGTTTTTTATCTGTTAATTAAAACACAAATGTAAAGCAAAGTTTTCGTCACAAATTTTCAGAAAGTCATTCATATTTCATTTAAAACACCTCATAAAAATTGTGAATTTATATACGATAAACCTACGGCCATTAATAGCGTTTCAAAAATTACGTCACCACTGCTATTCTTCATTTTCAAAAAATGTCATTTTATCCAATAATCGAGTTTGCACTGGCATTTGCATAAATTCTCAACTTTATAAAAAATGAAGTCTGTTTTTCAATAACAGAATCACCATTTAGTGAAAAGTTTGCGCCTTTTAAACTTAAAAAAAAATATCCGGCATTCAATTATTTACACGTTTCGTTTGTAAATTTTAAACTTTCTTTAAAATTTGGACTAGATTGCATATAAAAGTTTGCAGTCTCTGGATGATTAAATAAAAGCTTCCAGTTTAAAAGTACAGTAACAATCAATGATATCGATTTCTTCACTATATACTGTATAGTACCGTATACCATATTCTTCCAGCGATGTAAACAACTGAAAATAAAAATTATTTTTTGTAGCCAGAAAAGCATTTCCAATTTTTTACTTTTACTTCTTGTGCTGTTTCTTGCTCTTTGACTAGCAATTCATTAAAAATTATATAAAATGCATAATGATATACTGTATATCTGTAGAATATACGGTACCTAGCATCCAATCCGTAAAATCAATAAGACACAAGGAATGTGTCATTACCAACAAAACAGAACTGATTTACAAACCATTAGTATCAAAAACGAGAAATTACCACAATTCTACAATAACAGCTGTGTATGAAATGTTATCATGGACAGAAAACTTGTTTATAAATATCAAGAGATACGTACAGTAGCTTATTCTGACATTTTATGTTGTTAACTTAATATTTACTGTAATAACTCAAGTAGATATTAAAAAAATAAGTTGTTATAGAAACGAATATTTTTTTTAAACAAGCATAAACTTGGAAACTAAGAATACAGTACTTTTTAAACACGCAATCGACTTGCAAGCCAAATTACAACTACTGCGGACACAGCGTAGCAATGATGAATAATGAATTACGGTACATAAAAAAGTAATCATGCAGCTTATATGGAGAAGTAGTATAATTCTGATTTTTATTCAACACGCTAACTTAAGTGATCCGCAAACACAAGATGCCAATAAAAGGTATGTAGATTTTCTCTCATAATTACGCTTTTAAATCTATTTTAAAATCATTATTTTGCACTTTTATAACTAAAATTCCTCGGTCAACCAAAAATGTAATGATATTAATATAAATAACAAGCAGCAGAATATCGCAGGATACTGCAAAACAATCTACAAGTGTAAACATCGTAATTCCGAACAACTATGTTAGCTACTTGCCTTTTCATTCAATTACGGAATTAACAAGTCAGAAAATTGTAAAATGCAAATTTTAAGTTTAAAATGGAAAAAACTAAATCAAACTTAATAAATTTCAAGACACGCTTACCCCAATGGAATTACTTATTACAACATTTTTAACATGGTTAATTTTTAACATGGTTGGTAATGGAAGTGGTTTAGAAATTTACAATGAGAGATGAACTATTTGCAATTCAAGAGAGTGGTGATAATCTTCGCAGTAGATTGACTCAATCTCATCTCACGGTTTCTTGCGACTGGTGGAGAAATGGGGAACTACCAAATGTCAACATTACCATAGTCGAGTTCTATCTGAGATTCGACTGAGTTTTTATGGTCGTTTCTCTAGTTTCTGGCAGGGATGTGTATCGGTATCGGTATTGGTATCGGTATCGAAAAAATATCGTTATTTTTCAAGTATTGGTACCGGTATTGGTATCGAAATTTTGAATTTTTAAGTATTGGTATTGGTATTGGTATTCTAATTAACATTAGGTATTGGTATCAGTATTCATTGAAATTTAAATACCAATACCAATATTAGGATAATTTTTTATTGATTGATTAATTATGTCATTACTCACAACTCCCACTTTAGCTACAACAAGGAGTGACTAAGTCATAAACTGAAACCATATATGATAAACTGAAACCATAACAAACCTCTATCACGACGTTTACATGACAGGATAACTACATGACAGGTAATCTATAGTAGATTCAATTCGTCATTGCTTACACTTTTGAAACCATAACCAACAAAGTATTGAATCCACTATAGATAATCCTGTCATGTAAATGTGGTGTATGTGAGTAGTGTGTACAAGGGGTGTTTTTGAGTTAAAAACTTAAGCGTACTGGTATTGGTATTGATATCGAAAAATGTCAATACATTTATTAGTATTGGTATTGGTATTTTAATTTTAATAAGTATTGGTATTGGTATTGGAATTGGTATTTTAATTTTAATAAGTATTGGTTATTGGTATTGGTATCAAAATAATTTCTATACACATCCCTGGTTTCTGGCAAGTCCATGTTAGGTGTTAATGTTATACTTATGGAGAATTCAAGTGTAAAAAAGATAAAGAAATCAGACAAAATCAAATGTGACAAAGCAAATATCAACCTGGTAAGTAGGATAAATTACCGTAGTAAATTATGCCCTAAAATAGAATTTTTATAAAAATACCATAGAAATAATTACAGGGATAATTGTAAATGGCGACAACATTAAAAATGTTTAACAAATCGTGGCAGCACCAATTACCATCCCTCAGAAGTCTAACGAAATTAAACGTCAACTGAAAACAAAAGTAGTAAATTAGGATTATTGTTTAATGTTTAATATGCATATTAATGGCTAGGGTTGCCAACTACAAAAATTTTATCTTGGGACACAGTTAGTCAAAAATCGAGACAAGAGGTTAAAAAGCAGGACAATTTGGTTTGTTATACACTACTTGAACTAAAAACCTTACCAGTGGTAAATGTGTTGAAAAGCTAGTGTAAAGTTAGTTGAAAAACAATGAAAAGATGTAAAAAGATTTACTGTAAAGTCAAACAAAAGCAATCAGAAAGGTTATTGGGAATGAGTTGAAAGATGTAGTTGAAAGTCAACTTTTTATAAACTAAAGCAAATGAAAAGTTAGTTAGAAAACAAAATGAAAATATGTAAAAGAGATTTACTACAAATGCAATCTAAAGCAACCAGAAAAGTTAAAGTCAGTTGGAAAACAAAGTGAAAAGATGTAATTGAAAGTGAACTTTGTGCAGACAGAAAAACCAATGAAATAGCTAAGTCCCTTAAGTTAGGGCTAGTGTTAGTGCAGTTTGCAGTGAAGAAGAAGAAGAAGAAAAAGCCAAGAAAGAGAGAGAATAAAGAAAGAGATGTTGCCCTGAGCAAAGCTGATGCTTTACTGATTTATTAATGACATTTCAGTTGCAAAGAAACCATACTACAATGGCATAACATCATTGTGAGAAACAATCAAGAATGATGATATATCAATAAAGAAAGCATGACATAAGAATGATCATGTACTAAAAGGCTTAAACTAGGAACAAAATATAGGCTTCACTAGGAAAAAATGAAAGGTTTAAATATAAGTAGAAATATTGAAGCTTAAACCTAATCTTAATCTAGAAAGTCTCATTCTAAGGTGCAACAGTTGGAAAACAGGATTAAAAGCCATAAAAAGATGTAATGGAAAGCCAATCATGTGCGTAATAAAAGTTAGTAGAAAGTCAGTGAAAATTTGATGTAGAGCAGAATTAAAAGCTGTGAAATTAAAAAGAAAAAAATATTCCTTTTTACAACTTAAAAGAATATTTTTTTTTTGAGATTTTGCTATTAGCAAAACATTTTTTTGTTTTACTTCTTAGTTCTCAGATCAAAGATTGAGATCTGAGAATATACAGTAGTTTTGAGGTTGTGCGCATTGCCCATTAGTGGCAAATTGAAAAATAGCTCAAGTGCATCACAATCTCCCAAATCGGGACATTTTGAGAAAATTACAAAATATGGTGGGACGCAGAACACAGAGTTTAAATGAGGGACAGTCCCGCCAAATGCAGGACGGTTGGCAATCCTACTAATGGCAATTTACTTAAAATTAGCGCACCCCTTAAGCCCTTACAGAAAAGAGAAGGAAAAGTCAGCGAAAGAGATTACGTCACAAACGCTTACGATCGTTTTATCAAGTTTATCAAGAGTATAACTTGTGCAAAATTGTGTTAAATAATAAAATTGATCTGGTATTAGGACCTTACAGTGGATGTAGAATTCTTCGTTCATTGGAACGAGCCAAGAATTTTAGTTGAACTTCCTGAAGGTAGTTCTAGGTCTGATGTCCCTAAAGACATAGCAACTAAACTGTGGTATCCGCACCTTCAGCTTGCCAATTGCAAAGCATGTAAGCAACAACTAATTAATCCTCAACAAGACAACAACACACATTAGAACTTCAGAAATTTCGATCCGATACTATTATTGGAATTTTCTACAGGTAAAACTTATGCATATAGTAAGTTTTGATGATGAGTTAATTATTTTCATTTTAGAAAAATAATCATATTCATTTGTCACTTCGATTTGAGTAGTTATCCTTTCGATAAACAAAAGTGTACGATGGAGATAGAATTGAGTAAGACAGTTATCAATTAACTTTAAAGCTTACAGTTTGTCTAAAATAAACATCATTTTAGTAAATTACTCAGAAGATAAAATATTAGACGTGGAATTAGAAAAGGAATGGTTTAAAGAATTTAATATTAAAGATTTTACAGTTCCAGCAGAATTTCAGCTAACTACAGTAGTTTAACTTTTGAAGAAACAAATATGACATTAGAATACGGTAATCAAGTAAGATACACCAATAATAGCTTTGCATTTGTCTCACTGAGGTTTGCAGTGTCTATCATAAGGCCAGTGACACAACGCATGAAAAGTTGCAAAAACTACTCAAGAGTAATCCAGGGTTCGCTCAGGAACGAACGGTATGGCCTCTTTAATATAGGTAACAGAGAGGTCCCTTCCAAATCAAGACACGATAATTTTAGCAAAAATGCTACTCACGAGCGATGCAACTCGAGGAAATGCGACGCTAACCTTACAATATCAAATAACTGAACTCCGGAATTCAGACTCGAATAAAGTAAATTAAACTAAATTCAATTTAAATGAATTTACCTTTAAACTAAGTTATCTGCGCCCAAATGCAACTCAAACCAATTTAATTTTGGCGCCGTAAAATCCGTAAAATCAATAAGACACAAGGAATGTTGCCTTCAATCATGACCAACAAAACAGGACTGATTTACAAACTATTGTATGAAAAACGAGAAATTACCAAACTTCTACAATAACAGCTATGTGTGAAATGTTATCGTATGACATACTGTTTAAACAGAAAACTTGTTTACAAACATAAAGAGATACGTACAGTAGCTTATTCTGACATTTTATGTTGTTAACTTAATATTTACTGTGATAACTCAAGTAAATATTAAAAAAAAATCAGTTGTTATAGAAACGAATGTTTTTTTAAACAAGCATAAACTTGGAAACTAAACCACAAACCCACTGAGAATACAGTATGGCACTGCTACATAATGAATTGCATAAAAAAATTATTATATGGCTCATTTTTATTCAACACGCTAACTTAAGTGATCCGCAAACACAAGATGCCAATGAAAGTTATGTAGATTTTCTCCCATAGTTACTCTTTTAAATTTATTTTAATATCATTATTCTGCAATTTTATAACTAAAATTCCTCGGTCAACCAAAAATGTAATGATATTAATATAAATAACAAGCAGCAGAATATCGCAGGATACTGCAAAACAATCTACAAGTGAAAACATCGTAATTCCGAACAACTACGTTAGGTACTTGCCTCCTCATTCAATTACGAAATTAACAAGTAAGAAATATTTAAAACACAAATTTTAAGTTTAAAATGAAAAAAAACTAAACAAAACTTAATACATTTCAAGACACGCTTACCCCAATGCAATTATTTATTACACCTCACATGGTAACTAGTATTTCTGAACCCTCAATGGTAAAATATAACGAAATAATAAATCACTATGGTACATAACAATTATTAATTTTGTGTTCAGGATTTTTCAGTGGATGTAGATTTCATGTGTATGTGGCTTGAACCAAGAATTGAAGTTAAATTTAATTTTCACAACCTTGAACATGATATACCCAAAGAGATCGCAAATCAGTTGTGGCACCCAAATTTTCTACTCACTAATTGCAAGGCATGTGAGCAAGAATTAATTAATCCACATCAACACAGAATGCAACTTCATGCTTTACTACAAGCGTTTATTTCCGTGAAATACAGGTTTGAAAAATTTCGAAAAGCTAACGACACGTACAGTAATAGGGAGAACGTGACCTTGAAATAATTTTCTTCTTCAGAAAAATATACACTCTTAATTGTATCTTCGATTTACATCGGTATCCGTTTGATGAACAAAAATGTCAAATGAAGGTCGAAATACGTAAGATAATTAAGTTTCTATAAAAAGTAAATAAACATAACAGAAGGGTGTTGAACGTGGTTCATCTATCATAAATAGATTAATATAAAGTTGCACACATCTAGTGTTGATTATTTGCTTCTGTTTCAGTCTTACTGTTCAGTTTGTTTACAGATCTTATCGAGGAACGAACGCCACTTAATATTGACTCGCTAAAACTTCAGTACAAAAGGATTTCAACAGCAAATTTTACAGTACCAGCTGAATTTAAACTTGTCGGTTTACATATTGAAGTAACCAATATAAGTCAACAGTTTCAGCACCTCACAAGTAGATTACCTTGAGTATTATCTTGACAATAACAAAAGCTAATTTCGGTTTTAATCAGACAAAATTGATTTTATCAATAATATTAACCATAAACAAAGCTTAAATATGAAAATTCACTTTTAATTGCAGGTTCAACGTATTATATAAGCTACGTGTACACCTTTAAACGAATTTCAACTCAGCACATAATTTTAACCATGCTACCAAGCGGATTAATTGTTATGTTATCGTGGATTTCTTTTTGGCTCGACACTGCATCAACAGCTCCTCGCGTTGCTCTCGGTCTAACTTCACTTCTCACTCTTGTTACCCAATTGAACTTCGCTCAAAAGAATTTACCTGCAATCGGAATCATAAAAGCGATCGATTGTTGGATGTTTGTTTGCGTATTTATGGTTTTCTCATCTCTAGTCGTCTTTGCGATTTCGTTTAATCTTGAACGAATAAGAAAAGTGCACGAAAATCAATTGAAAACTTTTGATCACCCATTAACTCAAAAGAACACCAACTCAAAAGTGAAGGTAAAAACAAACCAATTTTACGTTTTAATCAAAACACTAATACAAAAATTTCCCCTTCTCCCTCAACTTAGGTTCTGGTAAAAACCTTTTATTCAAAACTGATACCAAGAAAGTTATGGAACGTCGTTCTGGAAAAGCCAGACATTATAGATGACTATGCAAAAGTTTTGTTTCCCTTATCTTTTCTGGTTTTCAATATTTATTTTTGGTCCCACTACTACTGAAACAAAGAATTCCACACTTAAATTAGTTATGTCAACTTAGTAAAAGCAGAACAAAAGTTTTAGTGTTCGTACTCTGCTCACTACATACTTGTAGCCTCGTATAAGTTAGATTATTAAATAAAAATTGCAATGAATGAATTTTTCAAATAATCTAACTGCAAAAAATGTGTCTCATATTTATTTAGTAACAATCACTCCAATATCTCAACGATTTTGTTAATCAATCACTGACTTAATTTTGTTACACAATTCAAATTCTTATTTACTTTAATAACAATCACTCCAATATCTCAACGATTTTGTTAATCAATCACTGACTTAATTTTGTTATTAAAGTAAATAAGAATTTGAATTGTGTAAAATTTGTCAACTTGTCAATGTTTGAACTTCATTACGTTTCACAGAATCAATGAAAACTCCAAGTCTATTTTATTAAATCAAGGCTCTATGCTCATTATCGGTTGTGTCTAGAAAATATGGAATACATGACAGTTGTGTTAGCTTTGCCAACTCGCTGTATTTATTTAATTCCACTGACTTGTGAGTGTTGCAATTTCTGCCTTAGTTTACACATTCAGCACGAGCTGTCGTCAATTTAAACAACAGTTGCTTTTCTACAAATTTTTTTTAATTAAAATTAAATGGCAATTATGAATTGTATAAAATAAACAATCATGAACGCATACAGAAAATCGCCAGCCGCTTCTGCGAGCCACAGGCCTGTACAGTAATCCATAAAATCAATGATCAACAGAATTGATTTACAAACCAGTGCATTAAGTAAAGAAAAATTACTATGTGATAATCACTTCATCAAAACAAATAACCTATTTACGAAAACTCATAATATGAACTGTTATGATGAACGTAACTAATTAAAACCAAGAATTACCGCTGTTATGTTGTTTGAACAGGAAACTTGGTTTGTTTGTTTTATTTTTTTTTAATTGTCAATGTGTAAGTTATTTTTACATTCCATGGCATTAAGTTAATATTTAATGTACTTACTTAATTTAATATAAAATCAATCAGTTGTTATAGAAACGAATAGAATACCTATATTTTAAACGCACAATTGTTTTGCAAGCCACTGCGAATACGATATGGCATTGACAAATAGTGGATTACATAAAAAAATTATTATGCAGCTGATATGGAGAAGCTGTATAATTTTGTTTCTTATTCAACACGCCAATCTTTCTGATTCAGAAACAGATGTTTCCAATGAAAGGTATGTGGATTTTTTCACCAATTTTCTAGATAGGAACTGCAACTTTGAATCAAAACTTGTCGGCCATCCGAATTCAAATTCAAACTTGCGAGATATCTCCACATTTTGTCCGACTTATCTCACTATCAAAAATATGGCATTGTAAGGTCTGCCGTGAAAATAGACATTAGATAGCTCAATGTAGCCCATCTATTTTCATAACTTGCCTTGATTTAAATCAAAGAATGATTTGAACAAACTGTAATTTCTGAATCATCTGTTCTATAATAAAGAAATCAAATTGAAAATTCAAAACAATCCGCAAGCATAATCATAAGATTGCACGACAACTACGCTAGTGTTTTACCACCTCTTCTATTTTCTCCACAAGGTAAAAGTACTTCTGTCAATAATAATTCGAATTTTGAAAACACTTTCCACAACAACTAAACTAAAGTTTATTTATTTTTAAGGCAATACTACTCCAATTGAATTTTCCATTATTCCTCACATGGTGTTAACAATTTCTGAACTCACCATGGTAAGATATTAAACAATAAATCGCAAAGAAATAACTATCTAGCTGTTTTGGTTTTGTGTGTAGGATTTTACAGTGGACGTAGATTTCCGGTTTTTATGGCCTGAGCCTAGACTTGCATTTAAGATTAAATATTTTAACTTTTTTTATGATATATCTAAAGACGTAGCAATTCAGTTGTGGTATCCAGATTTTCGACTTACCAATTGTAAGAAATGTAAACAAGAGTTAATTAATCCACGTCGAGATAGAATGCAACTTGTGCCTCAAAATTTATTTGAAGCAAAAATATTTGTTTCATATAGGTAATAAAATCCCCGTTAGGTAAAAACGATGCGACAACAATAAGGCAATTGTTTTTTTTTTTTTTCATTTAGAGAAACATTCATACTTAATTGTCACTTCGATTTAAGTTGGTATCCATTCGATCAACAAAGATGCCAAGTGGATGTCGAAATAAGTAAGACATTTCAAATACAGTGGAACCCGATATAGCGAACTCTGATATAGCGTACTCTGATATAGCGTAAACCCCTCTCTAACGTCATTTTTATTAATAGCGTAGCATTGGCTATTTAAAACTTGATCGCTTATAGCGTAAACCCCTCTGTAGCGTCATTTTTCAGCCGGTCCGACGAATGACGTTATATCGGGGTTCCACTGTATTTCTAAGTAAGGTAAATAAAATACCAAACTGTGTCAATACCACGCAAATGAATTAACATCAAGTTACACACACTTAAGTCACAGTTATTTGCTTCATTTTTTTTTTCAATTAACATTAGATTTTAACATCTATAAATAATGTTTTACAGCAGTTTACAATGACCTTTTATCATTTAATTTGGACCAGCAAAAAAACTTGTACAGCTTGATTTCAACTGAAAATTTCACGTTGCCAGCTGAATTTAAACTACTCAGTTTACACATTGATGTAAAACATAAATACTTTAAAGTTTCTATTCCAGCGGGTATACTCAATGGTAAGATGAAACATTTTGCTGATAAAAACCAAAATTTGTAATTTCATTTTTAATTGCAGCTACAACGTATTACATAAGCTACGTGTTCACCTTCAAGCGAATCGCAACTCAGCACATACTGTTAACCATGCTACCGAGCGGATTAATCGTTATGTTATCGTGGATTTCTTTTTGGCTCGATATCGGTTCCGCGGCTCCTCGTACTGCTCTCGGTTTAACTTCGCTGCTCACACTCGTTACTCAACTCAACTTCGCTCAAAAGAATTTACCGGCAATCGGAATCATAAAAGCGATCGATTGTTGGATGTTTGTTTGCGTATTTATGGTTTTCGCGTCTCTAATTGTATTTGCCATTTCGTTTAACTTAGAACGAATCAGGAAAAAGAAAGAAAGTCAATTGAAAACTTTTAAGAATCCATTACCGGTAACTGAGAATATCAACTCAAAAGTAAAAGCAATAACATATTGTAACTTTAATCAAAGGAGGAATGCAAAACATATTTAATAATTATAGGTTTTCAAGAAAATTCTTCACTCCAAAATGATGTTAAAAAACGTATGGAACCTCTTTCTTGAAAAGCCAGGCATTGTAGATGATTTTGCAAAAGTGGCTTTCCCGTTCGCCTTTTTCGTTTTCAATGTTTGTTTCTGGTGCCGCTACTTTTAAATTAACAAGTTTGATACGGTACTAAATTATTTATGTTAATTTAATGTAGTATTGTACCTTCTAGTTCTAAGTCGATTTTTTAACACAAAAAAGTAGAATAAGAAATGTTATACTAGGTACTGTATTCTGCGCATTGTAGTATCTTAGATCATTAAATAAAAAATTATAGTAAATGTCTAAAGATCCTTAGCAAATATATTTCTATAACTTCATTCGTAACCATTACAAGACCAGTGCTAAATCTGGAAACTTAGAATTTAATCATTTAACTCAGTAAGCCTACGGTATTTTATTAAATAAAAACATTGCAAACTTTTCAAGCAATTTTGTTTAAATAAAAGTCACGTTAGTTAAACTTTAGTTATCTTTATTTATTTTCTGCGGACAAAATGTGATAATTTCTAGCACAGTTTACTCATCCAACACAAGCTTTCCGTAATTTTATTCAAATCAATATTTAAATTTCTTTTTGCGATGTCAGAAGAACTGGCAAATATTGCTACAATGTTTATAATTTTTTCTAAAAAAAAAAAGAAAAAAGAAAGTGTTGTGGCAACGAGTTTGCTTTGATTTGTAGCAAGTGAAACATTCAACGAAGAACTGGCTAACTAAGAAACAGTAAGAAATTTCAGATATGAAATGTCTAAAAATGAAAATCATCATTGTGCTTTTAACCGGATATTTCAACTTATCTGATGCTCAAAACACAAATCTTGGACTAAAGTACGTAAATAATGCAGCCACTCTCCTTCGAGAGACCAGTTAACTTATTTATTGCAGCAATTATAAAATTCTATATATTTTACCATAATAATGTATCCGAAAATCATTTTTAGCGATGCGATCAAAAAGTCAAAGGAAAATACCATCATATTACCAGAAAACTATTCTCGATTCCTGCCACCTTCTATTGATTTAGGTACCGTACATAATTTTACTTTTGAAATTTTCTCATCACAATACCTTACAATATTATTATTATTTAAGAGGAATTTATAGGTGTCAGTTTTTTTATAATACCTGAAGTTGTGCTAAGTCTATCAGAGCTATCTATGGTACGTAAATGTTAAATTTTGCAAATAAATGTGGTACTTTCTCATTTTAAGTTTCGTCGACGTGTAGGACTTTGAAGTAGACATTAACTTCATTTTCGAATGGTTCGAGCCACGAATTGAAGTTAATCTCAACAGTTTTGAGATCGACATACCTAAAGATATAGCAATTCAACTGTGGTATCCAAAACTTGCATTTACCAATTGCAAAGGTTGTGGTCTAGAGGTGCTTACACCTTATCAACACAAATTACAATTAATTAAAGTGGAAAAATTCCAGATTATTAAATCTAAGTTCAGGTACGGCAACTTTAATTAATTAAAATCAAGAGGCACATGACATTTCTTACCGATATAAATTATTTCAGAAACATATTCCACTTTACTTGTTTATTTGATTTAAATCGTTACCCGTTCGATAAACAAAAATGTAACATGAATATCACTGCGTGTAAGACAAATATTTAACCATATCTCTTGATATATCTTTTGATAATATTTTGAACTAAACTTTTGCAGTGACAAATATTCTGTCTAACTATTCTGTACCTTTGAACATAGAACGACAAAAGCTTATTTTCAAAAATATAAATCTCGAATATATTGCAGTTCCAGCTGAATTTCAACTTGTAGGTTTAAATATAGAATCGAGAAATCAAACTGGAAGCAACGGTACCGTAATAAAAAAAATAAATAAAAAATTAGATGTCAGCATTTTATCATAAATTATTCTACAGAGTACTTGTATTTTATAGGTATCGAATTTAAGCACATAACTTATGAGTTTACGTTCAAAAGAATTCCAACTCAACATGTGCTTTTACTAATTCTACCGAGTGGATTAATCGTTATTTTGTCGTGGATTTCCTTTTGGCTCGACCCGCAATCACCAGCTCCTCGAGTTGCTCTCGGTCTGACTTCACTTCTCACTCTCGTTACCCAATTGAACTTTGCGCAAAAAGATTTACCAGCTGTCGGACTCATAAAAGCGATCGACTCTTGGATGTTTGCTTGTATTTTCACGGTGTTTTCATCGCTACTCGAATTTGGAATTTCTTACAACTTTGAGCGACTTAGAAAACTAAGAGAGGAAACTCAATTGCAATCCTTTGAAGAGAAATTGACTACAAATTTGGACAAAACGGTAAATAAATTTGATTTTAAGCTATTGTTTAATCTGCGAATGCTAAATGAGTTTTATCACGCATTTCAGAGTTATATGAAAATACTTCATTCGAAATTTAACCTTAAAAGAATGTGGAATTTCATTCAAGAGAAGCAGGGGCTAACCGATAATATTGCCAAAATTTTCTTTCCCTTTTCTTTCATGATTTTTAATCTTTATTTCTGGTGCCGTTATTGTCTGTAATTAATATTTAACATAGAGTAAGTGTTATTTAAATTGTATAATCGATATCTATAAATAAAATACATCTAATGTAGAAATAGTAACTGACACTTAGAGTAATTCAATAAAATAAAATAAAATAAAAAAAAAAAAAAAAAAAAGGTAATTTACCTTAGGTAATACCTAAATAGGTATGGTATTTGCATAAATATATAATGTAATTAAATTTAAATGCAAAATAAAATTATTTCCAAAAATAATTTTTTGAGCTAAGATTTTAAGAAAATTATCAAATCAAATTGTAACACAATGCATTTTGTAAGAATTATATTTCTTTCCAGTTTAGGCAGAAAGTTACAATCAGACAAATAAAAGTGTCATAAATAAACAAAACACGCGAAGGTCAATTTAAGCAACGTAATATTTGTATTAAGTCACACATAATCGCAATGCTCGCTAAAATATCAAAAAACACTGAGCAATGTAGAAAAATATTTTTTTTATTTTAATTCGTTACCACAAACAGTGGTACAGTATTTAATTTACCGATTCCTAAATTGATAACCAGCCGTCCTTACTAGTAATCAATAAATAATGTACTAAATAGAAATAGTAATCTTTGAAACTTCACACAATCTGTACACCTGTCGCCTGACATTTTCCAAAATCTTATTTGCTCATAGATTTCCCGTCAAGAGTTAAATTCAAGTAAATATGTCAAATAGAGCTACGTAATATAAAATATGTCCATCAGAAATTTATAAATAAACTAGAAGTTGACCCGTGCTTCGCTACGGGATACAGAAGCTTGTTTTTTTTGGGGGGTTTTTAATTGTGTTGTTTTCAGTGGTTGTGTTGTTTTCAGTGTTTTTTACTTTTCCCTGGTCCTTTTTGTCTC
>JAQFZP010001655.1:0-17796 GCA_034695745.1 Geophilus truncorum
TCCATTTATACAAAGCCAACGTCACATATTTGAAAAACACATAAGCGGGTATTTCAATATAATTTGAATTTACTATGTTTTGAATGAATTTATCTTAACTTATTAACTACACTAATATAAATTTATAATTTTTATTGCAGTTAACAACTTTTTCATTTCAACATTACGCGCTGTTTCAACATTAGTTTACTTTATTGTCATCAGGTGGCAGTCTTGTATTACTCCATTCCATTTTGGTCCAGTAACTACTTCGGTAAGAATGAGTTGCATAAAAAGTTGTTTTATTACTTTAAGATAACTATTAATATTTTATTCTTCATGTATTAATAAACCGAAACAACATCCACGCTTAATAAAATAAACATTTATTGTCATTTCAGAAACAATCGCGGTAATCATTGAAATGGAATCTCACGTGAAGTCAGGACAACAAGTTCTTGTTGTTTGGAAGCAGTTACTGGCCGGCGAAATGCTAAAGGACTGCGTGGAATCTCTACAAAAATGTACTGGAAAATTGGGAAAAGTTTGTTTGGAAAATGTCGAGCGACTTATTATGTGTAAGATGAAGTAACCGGAAAAATGAGCAAAACTCACGTGATTAACAAAATGTCGAAATATTTTCAGCTAATCACAAGCAATCTTCCTTCGACGTAATACTCTCCGGTGTTGTTCCTCAGTCAATTGTAATCCATAATGATAAATTATTGGTTGAATACCTTCGGATTTTAAAACCAAATGGCGTTTTGGTGCTACGTGAACCTGTTATTGAATCTGGAGATCATCCATTAGTAAAAATTCCATCACACTTAATAGACTCATTAAAACTTAGCGGTTTTACAAATATAGAAAATCAAGTAAGTCTATTAAATATAATTTAAATTTATTTTTTGTTAATTTTATTCTTTTTCGGTGTTTAGAAACATGAAACGAAAATTGACACGACACTTCAAGAACAAATGAAAGAAGATTACAATGTAGACATAGAATTTCAAGTGTTGGAAGTGGTGTGTAACAAACCTAATTTCGAAATTGGATCTAGTTGTTTGCTGAATTTGAAAACTGATCTGAAAGCAGGTACAAAAGCCATTCAATTCACTCGACACCATATTTAATTTTAAACACAATTTAATTATATTTTTAGACAAACCAGATGACAACACTGCTAAAATTTGGGCTATATCATCCAACGATGTTATAGATGATGATATAATTGATTCTGACCAATTGTTAGATGAAGAGGATTTCTTGAAGCCGGATCCGTCGAGTCTAAAAGGTTGTAAAATATATTTTAAACTCGGTACTGTATAATTTGTAATCATCTAATATTAATTTTATTTCAGTTTGTGGCACTACTGGAAAGCGAAAGGCATGCAAAAATTGTTCGTGCGGATTAGCTGAGGAATTATCCGATGAGAAGAGTGAGTCTAAAAACGAACCGAAAGCGACGTCTGCTTGTGGAAATGTAAGTGAATGAGTTTAGTAATGTTTACATTACTAAAAATTATTTTTTCGATACTTAGTGCTACTTGGGCGATGCTTTTCGATGTGCTAGTTGTCCATATATGGGGCTTCCACCGTTTAAACCTGGAGAAAAAGTGACTCTTGACGAACAACAATTGAAAGCGGATGTTTAATGTAGAGTCGTACTCTATTATCAGTTCATTTTTTCGTTTTCTATGGCATAAAGCATTTTCCCATTAGGTAGCAATTTTAATAAACTTTGAATTTATAACATTTTTCAATTTAAGTTGTGTGATGCGGTGTAAAAGATAATTGCATAGCACTTGTATTTGGTCTTTGATTCGTAGCGTACTCTAATGGGGGAATTGATAAATAAAATTGAGCAACAAACTTGTATACATTAAGAATTTATTCAGTTAAATACTACAAATTTTATTACTAATCAGTATTAGTGTAGATACGCTTTTAACTTTAATTGGCATTGGCATTGATTACTTTCTACATTATATTTCGTTAGTTGTTATTGAATGGCGCCTATAAACTATAGAAACAATTTGATATCACATACCCGGTAGTTGTAATGGGAAAATTACTGCGTTAAATATTTACATTTTCGAAATATGCTTGTTTTTTTGTTTATCGGTCTACTTCAAGTAGTAAGACTTGAGACTTAGGCCATGACTGGCATCTTTACGTAGAAACAATATAGATGCAAACACTCACGATGGGAAATTCATAATTAGAATACTCTAAATGAACAGTTAATAAAAGCTTATGTTGATTGTTCACGTTTTGCGTTTGCAGTTGTATAAGCATTTTCCGATTAGATAGCAATTTAAATAAACGTACATTTATTACATTTTTAAATTAAAACTGTGATGCAGTGGAAATTGCTTAGCATGTGCGAGTCTGCAAATGAGTTTGGTTGGTGTTTGTTCTTATGGCTCATGGCGTACTCTAAAGGGGAATTTTAGAAATAAAGTTGAACAACAAACTAGATTACTGCTAATACATCAAGAACGCTAAGTTAATTACTACGAATTTATTACTAACTAGCAAGCTAAGTTTTACCCCGCCTGTTTCACCCTCCACACCCCATCCCTACCCCACACACACACACCCTGACCTCTCACTCCTCGCCCACACACATCCGCCAGTTTGGGTGCTTTGGGTTTTTGTTAGCGTAATTTCCCACCCCCACCTCGGTTAGTGGTTTTTTGTTCTCTAGGTTGCTTGTTGGTTGTTTAGTTGGTTGGTTAGTGCTATTTCCTTTTTTTTTTTTTACTTGCAGTTTTGTTAGATTATGTATTTAGGGTTTATACTTCTTTTATTTCAGTTTTTTGGCATTGGATTTTTACACTACTTTTTATTTCGTTGGCTATTTCTGAATATCGCTTACGAACTGCAGAATCAATTTAATTTCCCATACCAATAGTTTTAATGTGAAAATCATTGAGTTAAATATCTACTCTTTCGTAATGTACTTGTTTATGTTTTTGACAGGTCTGCTTCAAGTAGTATGACTTGAGGCATGGGCCGAGATTGGCGTCGTTGCTAAGCAACCAAGAGCGGACTGAAAGTACTACTTTGCATGAACTTAAATTATAAGTCTGACCGTAATTGATGTTTAATACATTTACCCTTTCACCAAAAGAAGTGTATAAAGTGGACTTATGGATTGACCGTTCAACGAAAACTAAGGGTGATTTTTATAAATGAATTTAGTAATGTTTTAGTAAATAGTAAACACTCGTAACGGTGGACATTACAATCATCGTGGATAATTTTTAATTAAATCACCAATAAAAGATTTTCTGAAATATTAAATTACGTGATAAAATTAGATTTTTAAAACTTATTTTGTTTACTGAAATTTTCAAATTAAATTTGACATTAGATTTCTGGTTTTGTACAGTGCAAAAATTCGATTATCTATAAAATTAACTTAGATACATATTTTGAAATCTTTTTTCAAATGACATAACTCGATACTTAGCACTCATCAAGTTATTATTTGGTTTAAATTCAATACGTACGATGTACTTAGCAAATGCCAATATTTTTACAAATTATTAAAATGTCAAGATTGAGTTTTTATTAATTTTTATTGCACTGATAACACTTCAATCAATAATACTTCAGCGAACAAAGCTGTAACGGTGACATTTAATTATCGCAAATAGCTATTGAGTAATGCAAGAGTTTCTAGCATATTAGTAAAATAAAAATAAAAAATTATCTTAATAGAAATTATTTATTTGAACGCAATTTTCCAAAATGAGGAATGAATCGTTCGGGATGCTCCAAGCTTGAAATTTAATCGTACAATTTAATTATTTTCAATCCAAACGGGAAACGAGCGAAAAAATATTAAAGTTGACAGTCAAACCTTACATTAGGCATAGAAATAAATTCACCTTTACATTTTCGTAAACAATGGATTTAAATCATGCGCATTAATTATTTGCAGATAAGACTTTACTTGTCTTTAAACAACTATATGCGCAGTATTTATTGTAGTTTAATTAATATATCATGAGAATATGAATCTCTAGAGGTACAAACTTAAATAACTAATTAAAATTCTTAAGGCTGATGCAACACAAAACTTTAACATTTAACTTTCTAGGAGATCAGTTTTATTTTAATATTTCATCGCCGATGAAATTAATCTTCTACAAAGTGTTTGGTTTTTAAAATTTAAATTTAAAAACTCGTCTTTTTATAGTCGATTGTGTGCCGACGTGCGTAGTGTGTTGCTTGTGATTAAAAGTTTAAAAATAAAGGCGCTTTTTCTCGTTTACTTATTTCAATCTGTTTTATCAGGCGAAACGGAAAAGAAGAAAGATAAAGAGAAAAGTAAAGAAACAAGACAAAAGGAATTTCATTTTAAGGATGATATGAGGGCATCTATAACGCAAAGCTTTTCAAATTGAGCACTTTAAAAACAGGCTCGCAGACTTGCAGCACCAACTTTCCACTATATAACATCACCTGCTATTATTTTTTCTTATATCTTAAAAGCAACACTGTTTGACTGTTAATAAGTTATGAAATGTGGGTAAAAGCAAAGTCTACTTTAGGGTTTAGGCTATTGAAAGACTTTTTTTTTTTTTCTTTTTTATCCCAATATTGTATTCAGCTGGAGTATCTTTCGCTAACGCATTGCTTACATCAGTTCAGGGAGTTAAGTCAGACAAACATTTTTTTCTCTCATAGATTTTTCATTATGTGAATTAATCTTCAGGTGGCAGACAACGTCATGCTGAATACCTTAAGTAGAAAAAAGTAATAAAGGAAATTGGTTTTTGTTGACATTATGAAGTAGAAATGTCTGTCCAATCTGGTCTATTCTTTTATCCCATCTTTAGTTTCCTCATTTGTTGTAATTTAGATAGATGACCCTAAAAGCAATACAATTTTTATGAATACTGCATGATCAAAGATTATCTGTGTCATCAATCTTTATTGCCATCAATTGCCAATGAATGAACCTATGATTTGTTTTTTTAGTTCTATTCTATATTGGAGGTGTGAGTGTGAGCTACACAATAAATAACTAAAGTCATTGCAATGCTACAGGAGTGTGGGGAAAAAAGAATTTTATCTAAGTATATTCTTGTAACAAAAATTGTGCTACCAAACAACAGGGTCATTTATAAGGCTGCAATTCACAATTTGTTTCTACCCGCATCAGTGTGAAATGTGGCAAGTAATCCTATGCCAAGATGGAGTAAGGGAATGAATCTATTTATTGACAAATGTCTGGATGTGTATGTGCTGCTTCTTTCGAACACGTCTGCAACTGATGGATCAATAAGCCCCAACATAATTCACTAGGCCAACCCCAAATATATACTTTGGAAGATTGGGCCATAAATATTTCAAGATTATTATTAATTCTGCATAAGACCAAACGTGTTTAATTTACCCAATTATTCATACTTTGTGAAAGTTTTCAATTTTTACAGAGATGTAAATCTCAACCTGACTTCCGTTATCTGCAGTGCACATAACACGATCAATCGACGAGAACAACCGATGTGGAAATATTGACTGGAGTTGATTTACTGTATCAGTCGTCTACCGATTCATGCATCAGTTGATTAACTCACACCAAATCCTACACTTGTTGAGATTTGGTGTTGATCTCCCTGCAGGAAGGAATGGTGAATTCGAGGATTTTTTTTTTTTTTTTTTTTTACATTAACCTTTTTCTTTTCTTTCCCTTCTGGAAGGTCTCAACTGCTTCTTCTATCTTTGTCCTTAGACTTTTTCCAATCTCCCTTTCTGGAAAAGAGATTGTCTGCAAAAAGAAAAAAAAAAGTCAATGGATGAAACATACGAGGTGTGTCGTTTCGGGTTGGGAAACTTAATCGAGGCTCACATCCGGTTTGTGACGACTGTTTATCTCATTTGTCATACAGCAGTTGTGAAGAAGATTAAGTGTCTCTCTGCAAGAGATAATACAAAGCTGATTAATAACTCCACTAAGCCCTGTAGGGGTTTATAAACTGATACCTGGAAAGTTTTCGGTTGAAAACATAATAAAACACATCTCTAGGTAAAGAAAAATCATTTCAAACAAAGTTTTGCCGCATCTCACTACAATATTGTCCGAACTGTTATCTCGTCAGCTTTTCGCTTCAACTATTGTAGGATGAATCTTTTGAATCCTGCTTGACAAAACGGAAATGTAGCGGCTTCATTTCTTTTCTTTCTTCCTTGCAAAGCTTGTATGTGTGAACTATCTTTGACAAAAGAGGTTCTGCTGTAGTATTAGGATATTAAAGCAAAACTTCTGCAAATGAAAGATTTGCGGCTGCTAATGTGTAGTGAGACTCAAATCTCGAAAAACAAGTTTTTAGCATTTGCAGATCACTTTCTTCTAAATATAACGATTTATTGGAACGTTACTAGGAGAAGTGAAGTTGCAGGTTGCTATGACAATTTGCTTGAAGTACTTCAAGCTTGGAGATTTGTAATGCAAAAAGAATTTAGCCAATCAGAATTTTTCCATTTGGTTTTGGAAATGACAATAAACATGATAATAATACAAAATTTAATTTATTTTGAAGTTAGTTTTCAAAATTGAATTCTTAAATCTGCATGTACATTTCACATGAATAAAAAAAAATAAACAGCAAATCATTTGCATTGGAATGAGGTATATTGAAAAAAAAAATCAATTAAATTAAATCTTAAATTTTTGTTTTTAAATTATACTGTAAGTCAATATGGATTTTATTTCTTAAAAGATGCAGAGAGAATAAGGATGGGAAAAAACAAATAGGCTTAGATGTAAGTTGTTGTTCAGTTCTCATGTCACGAAGCTCTTGCTTTCAAACTGGCAAAACTTTTTCAAACCTTAACTCTTGGACTTGAACACTTTTTCGATTTTTTTTTTTTTTGGCTGTTTTTTTTTCTCTCTGCGTGTGTGTTGCTGTGGGCGGCTTGCATCTAACACAAAACACAAACCCATCAATATACTGAGGTTGCTGAATTTGTTAGAAATTCAATTCTACTCTTTTCTAAGAAAGAAATTTAAAAAATGATATTGGTTGAAAGAGAGAAAGAAAAAAAAAAGAATGAAAGTGCCGTCTGCAGTCTAACATAAATAAGTGCAAACAAAATTAAATTTTAACTTTACAAGTTTTATTTTTTAAATTTTTAAATTAATCTCTAAAGCTGACATTACAGGATGGTAAAATCAAATATATAATTGAGGCAATGTCTGTTAAGTTGATTACGCTGCTTAAAAGAAAATCTGGTGGAATGAGTTGGAAAAAAGGTCATTGGCGGGAGGAATGACATCGAGAACAAAAGTGGCTGAGTCAGAGCAGAGGCAGAAAGAGATAACCCTAACTCTTGCAGTGGCTATCCTTGGCTGAGCATCACCTCATCACCTCCGTGCTTTGCAGTACAGCTTTTTTTCTTATCGATCCCCTGGACGTGTTTTGAGCAACGTCTTGGAGCCAAAAATAAAATGAAGATGAAACCAAAAATGATTGGCACATAAAATTTTGTTTTTATTGGCACTTAGTTTTCATGTAATTGAGTGACAGTTAAATTTTTAAAAAATTTATTTCAAAGTGAGTACTTGTTTAGGGTGATGTATTAATGAATTAAAGTTAAAGCAAAAATTTATATAATTTAATTTTAAGATTTTTATTTAGTGTTTTTTAAAAAATAAGCAATTAAGGCACCTGTCATAATTAAATTTCGGCTACAAATTTTTCTTTAGCGCATAAAGAGTCTTTTAATATTTGAACGTAAAAGTTTTCAATTGTTTGACACTTTGTTTTCTGTAATTTCATTTTTCTTGTTAATTCGGATTGTAAGTCAACGTAATTTAATTTGAGGTTCTCTAAAATGAAAACTTTTTAAACAGTTTCGTCTGCCTTTCATTTTTTTCTCTTTTCTTCATTTTGCTTCACTGCTAAGCTAAACCAATTATTTTCCTACAATTTATGAGAAAACTCTATTAAGCAGCAAGCATGCACTCAAAAACCTTATGAGATTTTTACAGTATTTCTTTTTTCATTTATTATTCTTTTTCTAAGGCTGAAATTGTAAAACTGTTGAAACGTAACTTATTGAGTTTCACGAGTGCCAATAAAATGTATTTTAGAATTTAAAAACCACACAAAGTACTTACTCATTATAATATTAAATATTAAAATATAATTAAAAATATTAACGAACTATTAAAATATTAAACTGTTGGAATCTATTAAAATTAGAAAAGTGTTTAGAATGTAAAATGATAGAGGAAAAATATTCTAAGAAAATACGGGTATGTAAATGAGAAAGAACGTTTTAAAATAATTTAAAATTGCATTAAATTTAGACATTTACAGCTGAAATTAGAAGCACGAAAAGTAAAATGCTAATAACATTGGTTTTTTGTTTGATGGCATTTAATTAATTTAAGAAAAAAATGCATTAAGAGCATTTATGATGCTTTTTAAAAGCTTGGTGGTCATTATGAGATTAAATTTTCGTTAATTAGTTTGGTTTTAGTCAACAAAGTAGTATGTGACACAGTTATTGATTTTTATTTTTTGTAGCACTTTTTAGCTTTGTTTGTGTAAGTATGACTTATCAGGTTGAATAAATTCAATGCATTTCTCCTACAAGGGGTACGGCTTTAAGTTGGTTTTATTTGTTTCAAAGATTTTTCTTTTTCCAGCCTATTCCTTTGAGACGTCCAAAAAGCTGTGCTGATGTCAAAGGAGGCGATGTCCACTTGATGGACCACTTGGCAAATGCTCTCTAAAAATCGGTTGAAGCGATTCACAAGGGTGGAAGGACTTGGAAAACATTTGAAAAGAATTTCTGCGTTGATAGTGCAAAGTTTGGACGGAAAATATTTCCTAATCAGCCATTATTGCGGGCAAACTGAATAGCATCAAAATAAGCCAGTTTCCATGCGAGCAGATAATGAGGGAGCTGCCAACCTCTGATCCTCCCCATGGGGTTAATTGTATAGTTAAGGTCACTTCAATATAGGATCAATTCAAAGTTGATGCCTCACTAGCCACATTCATTTCACGCCAAATAACGTGTTTAACTTGCCATCAACTTTCATAACTACAAAAGCTAATGGGAAAAATTCATTCGGTAACTTAGAATGATTAAATTTCTAGAAATTTATCATGCAAGCTCATGAGATACTCATATTATGCAAATTCCCTGTTTTATTAAAATATTTAAATGCTTTGCTTTAAATGTAATGAAAATTATTTAGTTAATGATGATAAAAAACTAAGGATTTAACATGGCAAAAAGAAAAAAGAAAAAACATGCCGATATTTCATTCGCATTAAATCGGAGGCCAGCTGCGAAGCACTAAAGAAAGTGAACACAACTCTGATTAAGCGTTCGAAAACACGTGTCTGTTTCTGGGATGAAGTGAATTGCGGTTTCCATTGCAGCTTGACTGCGAATTTGATGGAGTAAGCACCCATTTTACAACACACATGTCACAAACATTTGTGGTTTCTTTTAAAGGAAAGTCCTTTTTTAAAAATGTCCTCAATTTTTCTCTACATTTCATTCCAATTGAAAATGTGGGAAGTTGCTTCCGTGTTTCTGACAGCACAGAGATATGATGGATGAGTAAATAACAAGAGATTGCTTCCAGATGATGAGAAGCAGAACTTATTGCTTAACTCGAAATCCAAAAAGCAACTTTTTGACAAGATGATATCCCCAAGTAGAACCGCGTGGAAAATTATTACGATATGACTGCAAGCTGAAATGGGAAAATCGATCCCATTTCATATTTCAAATGATTTTGAAGGATACTTATCAGAAACCAGAGTGAGAGGGAGAAAGATTGAGGCGGAAAAAGTAAAGGGGAAAGGAAGGCGACATCGCTACCCTTAATACGAAATTCCACGCTGCACTCAACATGAGCACGAGATAAAAATTCAATGGCAGCTGTATTAAGGTGGACGAGTGGTCACTTCAAAGTAGCCACAACGGACAGATATTCCTGCGAGTACGTGAAATAAGACTGACAGTGATCACATTACGGGTTCGGCTTAAAACCGGTTCGCCCGAAAGGCACAAAAAAAGTGAACGGTTTCTAGAAAATACAATAAAAATGCGTTTTACGGTGAGATCGATTTTTGTCGAATGAAATTCCTAGTAAATGATATTCTCCACAAAATTTCATCATCCAGGTGAGTGTGATTAGAACCCGCTATGTACGCGTACAGTGTGAAGAAAGGATTCTTGTGTTAGTTTAACAATCGTTTTTCGATGGTTGCTTCGTAGACCGCAAAAGACTTTTAGTCGCCCGGTAATGAGCGAAGATTGTGAGGGCTATCAAACTATCACCATAGCAACAAAACCGCCTGAGTGTTGAGTTATAGTTGGTAAAAGTCATCCCAGCGGAACGGACGTGGATGTGGATGAAGGAAGTTTGAGGGATGCAGTGAAAGAGAAGGGGAGAGGAGAGGAGAGGAGAGGAGAGGGAGTGATGGTTTACAACAATTTCACTTGGCGTGTCCTTGAGCGAGTGAGATGCTCTTCCGTCATTTGGCCAGATAAAGAAACATAAGAAGAAGAAGAAGACTAAAGAAGAAAAAAAAATCTATTTTTCCCCTCTGACATCTCATCTTCTTTCAACTGATGGATCACTATTAAGTTTCACATCCTCCTTTTCTTTGGGCAGAAAGCACGAACAAAAAGAATATGAAATTAAAAAAGATTGTGCTCCATGATCCAATTGTGTTTCACGGAACAATCGTTAACAACAGTTTATGAAGAAAAATTACTCGCCTAATGCTGTTGTTAATACTTTTTTTTTTTACCTTAATCGATAGTTCTGGTTTGGAAACGCCTTTACATTAATTTTATATTAGAGAACATAAAAAGAGATGTATGAGAAAGTATACTGCTAAACGTCTTTCACAGCTCCCTTTGCAAAGTGCATCGAAGGGTGTTGAAGGATATCCAGCTGGAGACCTCGTAGTCCGTGAAATTGGTTTCTGGTAAAATACAGCCAGATTACAGCCAACCCACCCCCCGGTATTAGTCAATACGCCTGTTTATTTACACCCCGCAGGCGCCCACCTTTACCGTGGGTGTAAGTCTGAGGTTTGACGTCAAGCGAAAGTCGATAGTATATGGGAGGTAGACACGTGCGCATTGTGGTACCCCCTCCTGATCTCTCTTGTCAGCCATCCTCAGCAGGTATTACTCATAAAACCTTTAGCAGTGAACTCCAGGTCGGCATCGATTGATTGGGAGACGCCAGATGCACGCACTGCGCACATTCTCCCGTCCTTACATCATGATTCCATTGCTCGACGCACAGATAATGAATGACACGACAAACCTTCCTGTCTTTCTTTTGTGTCCGAATTGCAGTGATGTAATAGGAAGTTAAAGATTCTCTTTTCAAACACTCCAAATTCTCCAAATACCACTACACACAAAAATAAAATTTTATTTTTAAACATTGCTTTATCGATTTTACAACGTTGCAAAGGGGGAAAAAATCTGCTTCTTCACAGGAATGACTGTAGTGTCACCTTCTTTGTAACCCTTTAAAGACTCGATTAATCTGTTAACCATTAGATCCTCCAGTCACGCAGGTGACTGCAATGTCACGTGCAACACGTTAAATAGGATCTCACGTGCCAGCCAAACTTGCGGAAGTAATGAAGGGTCTCAAGCTTTTGTTCTCTTATTGGCAGACCTGCCATCTTGAACAGCAAATGACGCGCTGGATAATAAAAAAATCAATTTGTCTCCAATAGCCAGGTGTGGCTTCTACACGAGGCACCTGTTTGATTCAATTGCTAAGAATATCCAAGGGGATTGTACCTGCTACTTTAGCAAAGTCGTATTTACATTACTCAATACGCAACTGATCCCTCTTGATGCAGCTTTAGAAAGCTTTTTGTAGTTGTGTGCGTTCATGTCTGATGCAATTTTTCCAAAACTTTTTCTTCTTAAAATTATGAATAATATCAAAAGTTGGCAGTTTAATGCTAAGATCGGATCAGTGGAGCCTACGCAGCTCGTTCGTTTCCATTTCTTTTCTGAGATCCCGCTTCATCAATCTCTTATTCATATTCCTCTCTTATTTTATGCGCGTTGCGAAACCTTCGATTTAAGGCATTAAAACTTAAAGAGTTTTTAAGTTTTGCAAATGAAATGCAACTTTTATGCGTATTGACTTATTTCAGTCTGGTTATACCTCTTTCATTTTCATACCTCTTCAACCGTTGTAAAATTTGATGGGAAAAAGTTGCCTTGCTTTAAAACAAGTAAAGAAAAAAGGCGGCAACACTGCTTTTGGTGCTCGTTATTTTTAACTGAGGCACCATTACGATCCATTGATTGTGCAGCATGTGGCAAGCAGCAGTCTTTGTGAAAATGTCTCGCACAATGGGAGAAAAGTCCCTCTCATGCAGAGAAAAGTTTCAAGCAGAGCTGACACCCTCGTTTTCGTGTGTGCATTAACCTCAGTGTGGAAGGAAAAAAACTTCATCTTGACTGCGGGCAACTTATGTGTAAGAAGAAGAAAAAAAAAGTGCATTATTTTTTCGTTGTCTTGTTGAAAATAAATTCTCCTTGAGAACAAAGGAGAGATAAAAGAAGAAGAAAAAAAGAAAGAAAGAAAAAAAAAAAAAAAAGTCAATTTCGAGTAGGGAGTTATTTTCTTTCCACAACCACATAGTCAATCTTGCATGGCAATTGGTGTGGGAGTTGGTCTGAGTCCCTCGTTGCTCTTACGAGTGGATTCCGTGTCATAAGGAGTTTATTTTGAGGGTCGTCAATAATTCATTTGTAATGCGATCTACTGGTTCCCATCTGGAAAAAGCCTAAGTTGCCTGCTGAAAAATGAATGCACTTACACCCACCAAAATCATAGCGAGCGCGTGTAAGGTACAAAACACAAAAAACTACTCGCAATTATTTCCATGGCAACATTCTTTGTCCACACTTAAAAATCGTTAAGCATTGTGAGAATTAATAATTAATAACCGTCTAAAGCTGTACGCTTCCATTAATAAGATTCGTATACATTTTGAAATAATTTTATTTTAATTTTTTAAGCTTCAATTCACTTGCTCTACCTTAAAGCACGTGATTGATAAGTGTTTCGAGAATTGTTTGAAAGTTGTCGGTTAGATGTATGCTAATGTAATTTCAACTCCATTGCCTCGCGCCAGACCTGGTTGAGATTAACAGCCAATTGAATTTTCTCCCTCTACTCCTCTCTTAACTTCCATCGAGCAACTTGACTTATATACCCAGTCGCTACAGGAAAATTATCAAAGACGTGCCATTGGGTTATTCCGCGATAGCCGTGAAATACACAAGAGATTTAACTCCTGATATTGAAGTCAACCTACAGCGACGTGAGGAACATTCTTCTTTAGTTAGCCTCCATTAGCCCTGCCTCTACAATGTAAATGGACGAGCCACCAGCATCTAATAGTGCACTCAAAAAGATAGCTGCAGCATCATCGTTGCTATGACGACGAATTATTATCGGCATTGGGGACCCTTCCTTTACCTGACCCGACCCTTGCTTTAAAGTGGATGGTTCCTTTTTCTTGCTTGGTCCTTGGAGAATCTTAGGTTGCTCGTGTTGTACATGGTAATGATATCAACAGTAAAAGAATGTGTTACAAAAAACAGCGCCTCTGGCCACTTCGGGACTTTTTGAGGAAAAAGAAAAAAAATTAAGGAAAACAAAAAGAGATACAATTACAGCCAAGTGAGTGTAACTGGAGAACAGGAAGGAAAGAAGTATGACCATGACTGGAGCCAAAGCCAATTAATGATCAGTGGAAGTGGCGCAAAGAATTTGTTTTTGTTTTTCCAATCATCTAAGACTTTTTCCTCCACTTATTTTCAAGCTTATTTTGTTGTGAAAGTCTTGTCCTTTCTTAATTTGCCAGTTGAGTGCTTTAATTGGGTGACTGAGTTGGAAAACATATGTCTAGAAAGAGGAAAATTAAAAAAAAAAAAAAAGCTGCAGCTGAAACTCATTCGGAGTAATCTGTTTACATCTCCCAATGAAGACGGACCAAGTGAAAAGTAAACGCAACGAGTAAAACCTTTTAAAGTTGAAAATTGAAAAATGTTATTATAAAACATCAAAAGGAATTCTTAATGCGGGTAACACATCCGTGATGGACGGACTCTGTTAAAAGGGTTTGGGTTTTACGATCCAATATATTGTGCCTTTCCAATTCTTTCTCTGCACTCGAGCAGTGAAGATGTCACGATATATATACGACTTATGTTATTCCTCGACCCTTGTGTTTCTGCTGCGAGTCTGTAAGGGCCTCAACCGCAAGAGGGAAAGCATATAACATTCATTTTATAAGATAAGCAAACAAGAGGACTTCACCCTTTCACCGACCGACTCCGATTGCGTTGAACCCAAGATTATGACAATAACTTTAGAATGGCCAACCTTCGATCTTATCACGGCCTGCCGCTTTCGAAATGTTCAGGCAAAGCTTGGCTTTCTCCATCTTTCCCCCCGATAAGATTACATTCAACAAAAGCCATCGATTTATTATAAAGTGGACCAGAAGAATGAAATTAAATAAAAATAACCAATCACAAAATGGTTTTTTAAAGCAAATATCGGTGACTTATTGTATATTCAGTAATTTAATATCTGAGGTTTGTTTATCTGGAGTTTTGCCAATAAGACCTTAGATCCTGGTACTTTTTTTTTTATTCTTTTCTTTTATTGTTTAAAGGTTGTACACGGGTGCACCTGCATTGGTGTTCATCAGCACGGAAAATTGGTTAAGTTGATTTTGCAAGAAATAAATTGATGAGGGCTGGTTTCATCAGATTTGTAGATTTCTGAAGAGTTCAATTTTTCCTGCGGTGAATTTCCTCACCTCGTGAACTTATTATGAATGAAGTAGCTCTGAAGTTGATTTAAGAGGACATGTAAGACGATATCGGTCTTAAGTTGTATCTGCAATCTGATCTCGCACTGGTCAAGGTGTGAGGAGCTCATTTTTAATTTATGAGAATTTTCAGTTGATGATTTCAAAGTTGTTAACTCGATAAAACGTAAACTCAAAGAATGAAATCTCTCGCGTGTGCTTTATAAAAGTTGGTTTTGAAATGAGTCATAAATTCATTAGGTAGTTTGCGCCCTTTTCTCTCTACTGAATTTCAAAGCGTAACGCTTCTAATTAAACTACGTGCAATTGATATGACAAGTCGAGAGGGTTTTGATAATCCACAACTCCACCCGTTTAACGTTATCTGTAATGAACATTGAGACGCTTCCCACTGCCATCATTTGACACTTCAGAGCAGATGAGGGTCATCAACCTGAGCTTATAGGTTTTGCACGTCGTCTTCAATATTGACTGCTAAGAATCTACAAACACGATTCTAACCTAACCTCAACCATGTACCATGTAGCTTACCCTTTTTTCACTTCCTCGTCTTTAATGTTGCTCTTCGCATCGTAAATTAAACATTTTTTTCAAGTTTTTTTTATTTTTTTGTTTCATCGTGTTTCTTCACGTAAGATAAATGTGAATTTATCCTTAATTCCACTTATTACGAGCCAACAGTAAAAATGTGCTGATGGTAGCATGTACCGGGGATCATCTTTAGAGGTACCTTCGAGGGCAAATGTTTCCTCTGGTGATAAATTTAAGCTTTTGAAATATTGATCTCGACTGCAGCTCTGTGCCTAAATGGGAGTATTATTGAATAACTTAGAAAAAAAAACTTTAAAAATATATTAAGAGAAAGTCACTAAATAATGGAAATGATAAAAATTTAATGAATTTAATAAAACTGTTTCTAAAAAATTAATTTTCAAGTGACTCTTTCTTAAGGTCGTGAAGAAAAATTGTAAAAGATTTACGGTTAACTTCATCTTTAATTAAATGTTTTATGATTAATCCAATTCATTAATTACGGGTAGTTAATCTGAAGAATATTACACGAGTAGAAAATTACTTGTTTGCTATTAATAAGTGTTTAACGGGTGGATGGTCAACAATTTACAACAAATTAACCTTGATTGTGGAGACAACTCGTTGGTAACGTCAATTAAACAGTGATACACACCTGTTTGTCCCAGAGGACTCACGTTGCGTCCTATTAGCTTATCGCGGTCGGGATTTGGATCGATGCCGTATTCTAATTAATTCACACAAGTACACACAAATGCAACGACAAAATAAAATTTTTATTCTCATAATCTGATAAGAAATAAGAAAAACATGTCAGAATTTAAATTCAAATTCAAATTGTTTCTAAAAATAAGACATTTTCACAATTCAATTATTTTAACATCTTTATCACTACTTTTATCATCTTGCAACTCGACTTTGTTCTTTAAATATGACATGTACACATCAAATCCCAGTGATATGACATTGTCGTAGAGCACTCTGAAATGAGTGGGTAAAATATAGAAATTAAATATCTGTGCAGGTGGCCATATCATCCACTCGGCCAGATAAAATTGACTTCCTTTCTGGACAATTTCTTGTCTGATTGTTTCTGGTGTTGATCCTTCGAGGATTCCCATGGTGATGAAAAACGCGCTGATGACAACAGGTGAAAAAAACACCTGATCGACAAAAACCTTTTTCACCACAATTTTCAACGTCCTTCCGGGAAGTTTTTTGTCTAACCATAAATACCAATAATGACAAATGGCACCGACAGTCGCGCCGGAAAGAGACATATTCCTGGTCCTAGTCTGGTCCCACGAGTTCGTTTTTTTTCGAAGTATTTCGTAATGTTGTTGCAGAATATCACCTGTGCCAGACAGGCAAACTGATATGCCGACGTTGGTTGCTAGTAAGTATTTACCAAATACAATTTGAGAAGCCCTCTTGAGCCCTCGCAGAGCTGCAACTCGAATTAGACGTGAAATGGACGTTGTCATGGTGATTCGTGTAATGTGCGACCTGAAATATAGCGCAAAGTAGATGAGTGAATCAGTTTTACATGTTAATCGCAATCCTTTATTAATGTGTGTAACTGGATAAATTATTTAGAATTTTGGGCGGTTGTCTAGAACGAATCTATTAATATCGCACGAATTGCTGCGATTATGTAAAACAAATTAGATAAATGAGTAGATGCATTTAGCCAATCTGTTAACTCATTAAACCAGAGCCATTATTCACCTTTAAATGTTATTCTTTTTGTTTTTCGTGATGCACAATTCAATGACAGGAAAAAATTATAAAAAAGTCGATAGAAACTAATAACTTCAACAGCATTTTGCGCACCGAGCTGAGCGAGAGCGCCATCACGCCGGTCGACACCAGGGCTAACGCAAGGCAAGCGAAAGGCCTGTGCATAACATATATTTTAACTATTTTGTATATTAAAATGAATTAAATTGTAGTATAATTTTAAGATGATACATATCCTTAATTTAATCTAATTTTATTTGTTTTAAGAAATTGATTTCTTTAAATAGAAGAGAAATATTTCTCCTTGCACTGGCCTGTTAGAAGCGTAGCCATTGGTTATCGAGCAACTGCTCTGGGATTGGTAGATAAAAAAGATTTCAAACTCGTCTCACTAACACTGACATTAAATTTAATTTCCACCGTTGAAAAAGAAAAAATCTAAATTTAATATTTAAAAAGGCATCAGAAGTTGCCTATCGATTTAATTGCCCAATAGCGAATAAGTGTGCTTTATGAATGAAATTGCTTGTCAACCCGCCATGAACAATTAAAGACACATTCAAAGCGCATGCGTTGTCTCATACAGTCCGCCATTTTCACGTGGTACCATCCAGAAGGATTCGGAAAGTGGTTGCGCTTGGATCTGGTGACGTACAAG
>JAQFZP010001656.1:0-17796 GCA_034695745.1 Geophilus truncorum
CCGTTAGGCTTTCTAAGTACAATGGATGAAGCGAGTCCTGGAAATTACGGTTTATTAGATCAAACCGAGGCATTTAAGTGGGTTCAGAGAAATATTGCAGCGTTTGGGGGTGATCCCAATAAAGTAACTATATTTGGAATAAGTGCTGGATCTGTAATGGTTGTAGACCATATGCTATCATCCTTAAATAAAGGTTAGTTATGTTTTCACTACGGTTACTATTAATTTAATTTGACGTATTAATTTATTTAGGGCTTTTCCATAGAGTAATAGCGCAAAGTGGAAATCCTCTCGCTCAGTGGAGTGAACAAGCAAATCCCAGATATTACACCACTAAATTAGCAGAAATAGTTTCCTGCTCGAATTCAAATACATTCCAGTTGGTGCAATGTCTGAGAAACACATCAGTTGATGAATTAATAAAAGCAACATTTATCCTGAATGACGTACCGTAATCTTTTATATTTTTTTAAATTATAAAATATTACTAATAAAACTTTTATAATTAGCATGGAAATTTTATCCCATTCGGGCCAGTTGCAGACGGGTATTTTTTCCAAGATTTACCATCAAAATTATTAAAAAGTGGACAAATTGCAAATCGAGTACCATTACTGATTGGCATAACAAAAAATGATGGACTCATATTTGCCAGTGGTAAAATTACTCATTACAATATTTAATGACAACTCCTATAAAACTGCATTCTGTAGTTTATCAGGTCCGGGCAATGGCAACTCACATAGACCAAGTTAAGTTGGGTACAGCATCATGTTTAAACACACATTCTGATTTTGTCACAGCACAAACTATCGAGTTGGTCAAGTCGAAATATTTCAATGTCAAGTTTAACGGTGCTGGCAAAGCTCCTATGTTTCAAAAACATTTATCACAGGTATTGTGACTTAATTATAATTTAGTATTTCATTTCATTAATAATAAAAAAAATTACAGTTTATAAGTGACTGCGCTTTCGTTGTACCTCATTTCAAAACAGTCGAAGCATTTCTGGCATCAGGGGAAAAACCGTTCGTATATTCTTTCGACTACGTATTTAACTACCGCATCACCAAATATTTTTCGCTACTAAAAGGTCAATTCAATAAATTTTACATAATAATTTTATTTATTTTTTCTATTTTTTTTAGATGTGTCACACGGAGATGATATGTTTTTCTTGTTTGACAATCCCGAGTTTTTTCCACTTGGATATCGTCATCCAAACGATGAAGTAGAAGATAAATTTCTTAAACTTTGGACGAGTTTTGCCGAAAATGGGTAAGTAGTTGTAACTACACAAACGTATCGTAACTAGACAATAAAATTCTCTGTGTAAGGGTTTCAACTGAAGTAAATGAAAATGGCAGCACAAACTGGCAACCGGCACAACCTCAGTTCATAAACGTTCATCACTTAGATAAAGTGATAACGGTTGAAACCTACAAACCGGAAATTGACTGGAGACCTGACTTTTGGTTGCACCAAATTCCCGAAGCTCAAAATAAGAACTAATTAAAATCTGGGGCAATATAAAATAATACAGTACTTTCAATTTTTCGAGTTCGTCAAACAAACAGAACAACCAAGAACAATAAAGCAGTGATAATAAAAGTAAACTTTCACAGTGCAATCCTTTTATATGTTACCGGTATCTTTACATTACAACAATTCAATTGATCATATAGTAAATCAACACTTTCATAACACGAAAATATCTCTTATGCAATGTGAGCAAATTGCACATCTTTCAAAAACAATTGTAAATCTTTCGTAACTATTCGTAACTATCACAGTTCAAGGTTTCATTTTGCCGAGCATTAGCGCAAATTTCCTTTTCATCACAGACACCTGAAAGTGTGGATCGTAAAGTGCTCAAGGGCAACAAATAAAAATACACAAAAACATCATAGAAATGTAATATCATTAGTACTATTTACCCGTCCATTTGTGTATGTATACATACATACAGTAAGTTTTAAGACCAACAGCAATGCATTAAATACAGGTATTGATGAGCTGCAAATGTAATACTATGGTTTCAATGTTCTCTGCCTTTTTTATCATTAATACTGTACGGTAAATATATCGTATCAAAACTTCACAGATTTTTTTTAAATTCTAACTCTTACTTGTTAGCGACCGGAACCAAAACGAAGGACTAAAATTTGTCTCGTTTTAAATGTTTTCACCCATAGCGTATGGATCTTGATGTTATTTCAAGAGAAGTTAAACACGTTATTCACACTTAACTCAATAAATTTATTATTACATGAAGGGGTTAACGGTAAAGGCTTCATTTTTTTTGTTGTATTACTCTCGGTACCGGTACATAAAAGGTTTGGTCGATAAAAGAGTGACTACATAAAGAGGAGAGTAAAATGATCATAATTCAATTTGTGGTGGACTTCAGCGCAGGTGGGTTTAAATTTAAGAGTGATGTATGATTGGATTTTTCAACTTTAACGTGTAATAAACCTGCAGAATCAAAACTATTAATTGGTTATTGAAATTGAAAATACTTTTGACTTTTGAGTGATAATGTTTACCGATAAGATAATGCAACACGTGGAATTTTCCGGAAATCAAAGCGACCATGTGTTTTATCAGTCTTTTGCTAGCATACAGCGCCACCTGCCGGCGGTGAGACGAGGTTTTATTTTAGCTGTATTTTTGCTGTTATTATGAAACACGTGTAATTTAAAAATTGTAAATTTTGTAGACGTGTATTTAATTAAGCTTAAAGCTCGTATACAGATACAGTAGGCAAATGGTGTAAAGAGAAACTGTATTTACCGATTTTGACAATGTTAAGTGTTATTGAATAATGTACTTCTGACAGTGTGGGAATAGTTGTGCCTGCAGCCCTGCACAAGTAGGAGTCGTCATGGAAGTTAGTGTTGTTTATGTATTAAATATGTGGAAATAGTGGTTGTATATTGTGAATTGACTGTGTATTAGCGGGATTTTTCATCTGTCTTTAAAATAAGCCTTTATTTTTCATAGTGTAAGCCTTTTCCTTTTTCTTTTTTATTATGGCTTTCTCTTTTAGTGTAAGCCTTTTATTTACTGTAAGCCTTTAACTTTATCACTTTCACTGTAAGTTTTTACTTTTTCTTTTACAAAGATGGTTGAGAAACTACTGGGTGAAGCAGAGAAGATTGACTACTCTGCTGCCACTGGACTTGCGCAGGCAGTGGCAGGCAGTGGCTTTTGCAGCAGTGAAGTAAAGAGAATTGAACACTTAAAAGGCAGAGAAGTGAAACCTAACCTAAGAACAGAGAAGTGAAGAGAATTGAACACCCAAAGAACAGAAAAGTGAAAAGTATTAAACACTTAAAGAAGCAGAGAAGTGAAGAAAAGTAAAAAACCATAGAAAGTTAATCTTAATCTATCTAGTCCCTTAAGTTAGGGCTAGTGTTAGTACAGTAAAGAAGAAGAAGCCAAGAGAGAGAGAGAAGAAAGATGTTGCCTTGAGCAAAGCTGGTGCTTTACTAATTTAATAATGACATTTCAGTTGCAAAGAAACCTTACTACAATCACATAACATCATTGTGAGTAACAATCAAGAATGATAATGATATATCAATAAAGGAAGCATGCCATAAGAATGATCATCTACTAAAAGGCTTAAACTAGGGACAAAATATATAGGCTTAACTAGAAACAAATAAAAGGTTTAATACAAGTGTTGCAAATTTAAAACTGTTGCTCTTATGTGAAATTTGATCAATTTTTATCACAATTTAAAAATGGTTGGCTTTGTAAAGAACATTGTAGATCTAAGTTGAAAAGTCCATTTATTTCAATTGAATTCAATAAATTTCGAAAGGTACAACATTACATGACAAAAACCAAAACCAAATATTCCATAACCGTTTCGCGTAGTTCATCATTTTGAACATTCGCATGAAAAAAAACATCATAAAAATCATTATTTCAACTGTTTTGCAAAAATACTGTAATCCTATACCTTTACATTTGACATATATGAAGATATTCTTTCCTGCCTTTTGCCTCTTGAACATTTCAGCAACCTCAAGCAATTATTGGCATAAGTAACTCCATCGCTCCCTCAAACAGGCAAATAAGTATAGGGATAGCCACCGAGCAAACTCGCAGAACTAAAGTTACAATTCCCAGGACATTCTCCCTCAAGTCTAACACTCAGCTCTTTCCCATTTTCCTTCTGTTGTACATCTCTTGACAAAATAAACACTTGTTTTGATACGTTTTTCCATCACTCCCACAAAATGGAGCATACACACCACTGGAACAAACAACATTCTTCAAATTCTCAGTTCAAAACCCCTCTTCGTAATACATCGGTGGCTCGAACCCACAATCCCCTTCGTGGACCTTCCTCAAAACAAAATCAACTTCTCCGTTCTGTCTGTGTTTGTACGTCTCAGCACACATAACCCATAAATTAGGGGTAAGTGTTGCCATCAATTGCGCAAAGAGGGAAATAAGTGTAATGGCAAGCTCCAGATTTGCTCATGGAAGTGCAATATTCTTCCGGTTTACATTCTCCCGTGTGAGAAACACCAACTTGAACCCCATCCCTCTCTTTACTGAACTTATACATACAGAACACGCAATGATTGGACACAGTGGTGCTATCTGTTGCACAAACTGGGTCGGACTCTTTAGTGCAGTACCGTACTTTACTTTCTCGTCGCAATGTGGCATCATCGGTCAAAGTGCGAGGTGTGCGTGTGTCTACAATCACTTAATATCTCCCGTATCTAAATTCTAAAGGCAAGAAATAACCGTCAATTTCGTGAATTAAAAACTTATTTTATAAAAAATTACCTGCAACCATACGGTACGTTTGTTCCGTAGATAGAGTGGAACTCTTCTGACAAGTGAGTGCATGGTCAGAAACCATAAACCCTATTAAGTGGACAAATTTATTAGCAGAAAACTTAACTGTTCCAATTCAACCACAACAGTGCTGATAGAATGTATGAGAAAAGCGCCGATCGACGACTTGTAACTTATAATTGTAGATGGTATTGCAAAAGTCTGTGATTAAACTAGTCTAATTGTGCTTTTGTTTACTGCCAGCAATTCTAATTGTGGAAAAATTTCTTTGCAAACAATCCAACCCAAACACATTTATGACTTTTATGTTAATCACTTGAATAAGAAAATAACGATAGAAAATTACAACAAATTGGAATTAGACTGGAGATTGAACTTTTGGCAACGTGAAATACCAACTCTACAACGGCGTAGCACAGATTGAGTATAAAAAATCGATTAAAAATTAAAATCGATTTCGACAACATCGCCAAAATTCTCTATGAAATCTGAAAAATACTTGCAGGAAATTATGTAGGTGATTGATTGTGAAAATAAAATAATCACCATCTTCAATAATGTATTTGTAAACATCAACTGTGCTTTGTCGTTTGTTAAATGAATAAATAAACAATAAAATTGATACAATACCTCTAGACTATCGAGTTACAGTATGTCGACATAAAATGGCTTCGTTCTCACTGTATTTCTTCATTTACTCTTTCTCGAGTATTTCAATCGCCGACTACAATAGAGTGTTAGTTGGAGTAGAAAATAGGATTAAAATATACGGATCGCAGATAAAGACTGTAAACAACCGTTCAATTTATGCGTTTCGCGGCATTCCATACGCTGAACCTCCCGTAGATCAGTTGCGCTTTAAAGTAAAAAAAATATATAAAAAAAAGGAAATTATATAAATTTAGACATTTGATTAATTATTTTAGCCACCAGTTCCTAAAAGATGGACAACAATGAGTTTCGACGGTACCAAAAAAGCTCCCGAATGTCCACAATATGATTACCTTCAACCAGATGTGTTTAAAGGTCAAGAAGATTGTCTCATTTTGAATGTTTACACACTTGAAGTAAGACAAATTCAATTTCCCCGTTAAAGAATTTGAAAATAAAATTTCTATGTCATGAAATTGTGATTTGTTATTCAGATAACGAAAAAGCTAAGAAAAGTCATGGTTTTCATTCATGGTGGTGGATTTTCCAAAGGCTCCAGCACAATTTACGGTCCTCGACGACTGCTTGACCACGACCTTGTGTTGGTCACCATCCAGTACCGCCTTGGACCTTTTGGTAAATATTTCGTGATTTACTTACACCTCTAATTAAACTCAAAAAAAAAAAAAATTAATATTAGGTTTCCTCAGCACCATGGATGAATCAAGTCCCGGAAATTACGGTCTTATGGATCAAGTCGAGGCTCTCAAGTGGGTACAGAAATATATCGAGTTTTTCGGAGGCGATCCCAACAGAGTGACCATTTTTGGAGAATGTGCCGGTTCGATTTCGGTCTTTAATCATTTACTATCGCCACAGTCAACAGGTTAAATACATGTTTACGACCTCTAGTGATGGATCTAACAAAAGCTTATAACTCCCTCAGGTTTATTCCACAGAGCAATAGCACAGAGTGGCAACGTTATTAGCCCTTTTTCGGAACACAGTAATCCGTTAAAGTGGGCAAACGAGTTAGCAAAATACGTCAATTGCGATTCTCCGGTAACATCAAAAGTAGTTGAATGTTTACGGCACATTCCAGCTGAAAAACTTGTAGAAGCGAGTGAAAAACTGCACGCTGTGAGTAAACAATTTAAAAATTAATCACATAAAATTATTATTATTAATTAATATTTTTTCCTAAGAGTGGAACTGCGATTGAATTCGCCCCAGTTGTGGACGGCGATTTCCACATGGAACTTCCGTCGAAGTTATTTCGTGCTGGAAAAATCGCGAATCCAGTTCCTCTCATGTTCGGCATTACGAAAGACGAAGGACTTCTTTACCTTCTTCGTAAATAAACACACTCAATTATAATAACAAATAAAAATATATAACTTACAAAATTTCAGCTATATACCGGTATCTCAAAACCCCAGAACTGACCGACGAGATGCTGCAGTCTCTTTTGCGATTGGTGCTAAACAGACCAGAAGTGCCAACAAATGTCGTAAAAATGGTCAGAAGAAAATATTTTGACGCTAAAAAATACAAAACGTCATTGATGCTGCAAAATGCCATGACCAAAGTTAGTATTAAACTCATTCCAGTTGCTAATTTTTTATTTTTAATATTTTATCTTCAGGTTATCAACGACGGTGCATTTGCTGCCCCACATTACGAAACTGCAGAGCTTTTAGTCAACTTCGGATATAAACCATTCATATACTCATTCGACTATGCCACCAATCACAGTTTACTTAAAATGTTTGGGATAGATGAGAATGTAGGAGTTTCGCACGGAGACGACTTGTGTTTTCTGTTTGATAGTGAAGAATATTTCCCTAGTGTCTATAACAACACAAATGACAAAACAGAAGAGATTTTTTTGAATATTTGGACTAGTTTTGCTGAAAATGGGTATTGGTTTTATCTTTTATGGCATCAACATAAAATTTAAATACTTGTAATTTTCCTGTATATTTTTAGAGATCCTACATATAAAAGTCGAGAAAATTTGATTAATTGGAGACCTGCACAACAAGAGAATATCAATGTTTATCACTTAGATAGTGAAATAACTGTTGAAAATTATCAACCTAAAAGTGATTGGAGATTAGATTTCTGGCAAAGAATGGTTAACGAGCATTTAGATAATTATGAGAACAGGGAAAAGGAAGAATTATAACAAGAATAAGTATTTAATTTAAAAAAAAAATAATTTATTTTTCCATTAAATAAAATAAATTTGTAAGGAAAGAGTTCGACTTCCCTGTTAAGCAGTAACTAAGTTAAGGATCTCAAGGTTAAGTTTTCTTATATAAAAGATTAAAAAAATAGTTATTTTTACCCAATTGTATCTACTGCTAATATCTATTTTCACACATGTGTTGTGGAGGCAAATAAAAATCAATTAAATCATACATCCCGCAATCAGCCATTTTTAATTATATTTGATACTATTTTTAAAAATAATCCAAAGCTCAGAGTATATATTTAAAAGTAGTAGGGCAGATAAGCAACTAGACAAAAACCATCTGTTTATGTCAAGAGCAATGAAGGAATTCACGGCTTTCCTTCTTCCATTTCTGCATTTAATCTTATTATTTCTATGTATTTCTGCAACGGATGAAATTACAGTTAAAATAGAATCGGATGTAAAAATACTCGGATCTCAAATACGCCGAACCACCGATTAAAAAACTTCGTTTTAAAGTAACTAACAACTAAATACAAATTTCTTAATGTTCTTAAATTCAATTTTTTCTTTAGCCCCTGTACCAAAAAATGGTTTAGTAAAGAATTCGATGCGACTCAAATGTGTCCATCGTGCGTACAACACGCTCCTTATTTTCCCTCTCAAATTGGGCAACGTTTACAGTTTTAAACGGCTTAAATTCAATTTATTTCTAATTTCTTGATTAGAGGCCTCCTAGGGACAATATTGAATCTAGGGCCTCAAACTGTTAACACAGAATTGATAGAATTAAAAAAAAAAAAAAAAAAAAAAAAAAAAAAAAAACAACACTGTTTTGCATCTGATCATTACAAAGACCCAAAAAATACTAATGGATATCATAGAAAAAGTAAATAGATTAAATAAAAATAAAAATAAACGAAACAAAATAAAATTGTTTAGTACTCTCAATTACCAAAATATTGTTTACGTTTCTAGATACCCAGCGGAAGAAGCTGAAAAGAGACTGTCAATTGAAAACCATCATTACCCTGGCAAATAAACGTTTATCACTTGGATAAAAAGATTACACTTAAAAATCATGATTTACAAAATGACCGGACATTAGAATTTTGGTCACGAAAAGTTCCAGCAGCTCTCAAAGTCGTTAAAAAAGAAAAGCTGTAATTTAAAGTTTAATATTTAGCAAAAACAGGTTTTCTTTTCTCTTCACAAAAATTCAAACTGCTATCTGCTCTATCTAAATTACATTTTAAGAAAAATAAAAAAAAATATATAAAATATAGTGTTTAAACTTGACTTTTATCACTACAAAAACAAATCTATTTTAGCACCAAGGTAACTTTTACAGACTAGTCTACTCTGTAAGCAAGCAACAACATGAGCAACATGCCTCGATTGCTTTTATTATTCTTATTTTTACAACCGATTCTTGCAACTGAACATGTAACGGTTAAAATAGAATCAGGGGTGAAAGTTCATGGCTCTGAAATGACCACTTTAAATAACCGGAAGTTTCTTGCTTTTCGCGGCATCCCCTATGCCGAACCACCTGTAGGATCACTTCGATTTAAGGTAGACTAACTGAAAAAAAATGTATACCGGTATATATAATTTTTTTTAATGTATTTTTTTAAACTCTGCAGGCGCCAGTGCAAAAACAGTGGACGACGAATGAAGAATTCGATGCAACTAAAATAGGTCCAATGTGTGTTCAAAGTAATGTTTTGACATTTCAAATGAAAGATATAATGGGGCAAGAAGACTGTCTTATTTTGAACGTTTACACACATACTACTAATGCTAAAAAACCACGAAGAAAAGTAATGGTGTATATCCATGGAGGTGCATTTGTATTCGGATCATCTAATCAATACGGGCCAAGACGTCTACTCGACCGGGACGTTGTCTTGGTTACCATTAACTACCGTCTAGGAGCCTTTGGTAATTAGTTAACCCTTACCCTCATAATAATGTAGACAATTATCCACACCTCACTTTGTAAATAGAAATATATTTTTAATTTTGCTCCAAAAAAAATTATAACTTGACTACTTTGTTTCTAATGAGGCCAAGTATTTTGGTTGATAATTTCAGATTTTTGTGCTCTGTATTTACAAAGTTATTAGTAATTAAATTTGCTGCCCCTTGATCCTCTAGGAGTACTTGTAAGGTTAGTGAAACTTCCCTGTTGCACACTTAAAAAAGAGAAAATATATAAATAAGTAAAGTCTACTGTTATGAGGAGTGGTCAAGTGATTCCTGTTGTCTAAATGTAAAAACATTTGTTCACATGCTTGAGATGATATGTAGGTACTATTTTTTTCCCAAGATGCTAAGGGCTAAATCGTATTTTTAAACTTTTACTACTAGTACCGTACCATAATGTCCTTTTAATTATAGGTTTTCTCAGCACGTTAGACGAAGCTAGTCCTGGAAATTACGGATTACTAGATCAAAACGAGGCTCTGAAGTGGGTTCAGAGAAACATCGCAGCTTTTGGGGGCGATCCCAATAAAGTAACGATTTCAGGTCAGAGTGCAGGTAGTGACTCGGTTATAAATCACTTAATATCACCATTATCAACAGGTATGCTATTATATAACTAATTTTTTTTCTACAAACCTTATCTTTTTTCTTATTTTTTTCCTTAGGTCTCTTTCACAGGGCAATAGCTCAAAGCGGAAATCCACTTTGCCCATGGGCTGAACAAACAAATCCAAAGCAATGGACCGACTTAATAGGAAAAAAATCCGGTTGTTTCAATGAAGACACAACCGTAATGATGAACTGTCTGCGTCAAGCACCTCTTGAAATCGTATTCAAAGCAGCTAATACTATAAATAATGTAAAATTAAACTCAAATACCCTTATTATAAATTTATAAATTTTAATCAATTTTTTAGTTTGGCGCCTTAACCCTATTTTCGCCAACGGCCGACGGTTATTTCCACTCTGATTTCCCTTCTAAATTACTCCGCCAGCATAAAATTGTGAATGGTCGAGTTCCACTCATGTTGGGTACCACAAGAGACGAAGGACTCGTAGTGGTTCCATGTAATTTGACCTAATTAATCATTTACCCGTTGATTTCTAATTTTAATTAACTAACCCTTTTTTACAGCTGTTACCAAGATACCACCGGAAGTAAACGACGAGTTGATCAAAAACACACTCGTGGCAGCCCTAAACGTAGACAGTCGCGATGCAATAACGAGCGATTTGATCAAATTGATAAGAAAGAAATATTTTACTTCGAGTGATATCAAAGATGAAAAACAACTGATAAAAACCATAGGCAAAGTACGATATACAAAACTAAAAATGTTCGACTTCAATTAATTTTAAAGTCAATATTTTTCAGGTATTGACAGACAGTATGTTCGAAGCTGACCATTACAACGCGGTTCAGATTTTATTAGAATCTGGAGTAAAACCATATCTGTATTCTTACGATTATGCTACTGACCATTCGGTAGTGAAATTGATGGGATTGATGGATTATGATAGTTGAGTGTTAGATATTTTAATTTATTTAATATCTAAATGCAATTTTTGCATAAATTATTTTTAGGTGCAGTGCATATAGACGATCTATTTTTCCTATTTGACATTCCCGAATTGTTTCCCTATGATTATAACACTCCAAATGATGACACTGAAAATACGTTTCTGGATGTTTGGACTAATTTTGCCGAATATGGGTAATAAAGAATTTATTTTCTTGTGTACTGTGTAAAAATCACACAAATTTTTTTTCTGATTTTTAGATACCCAATAGTAAACACGTCAAAAGGAAATGTCAAGTGGGAAGAAGCAACTTCTGAAGAAATTCATGTGTATCATATGGATGAAGAAATAACAATGAAAAATTACAACCCAGAAGATGACTGGAAATTAGATTTCTGGTTAAGAAGAGTCCCAGAAACAATAAATGTTGTTAAAAAAATCAAAGAGGAATTGTAACATCACCTACCTCATTTCCAAATTCTTAATTAAAGGGATAAGTACTTTTGCGACATCTATCGTTGATTTTTGCAAACCGAGATTGCAGCCTCCGTTAATTTACACCATCAAATCTAAAAAAAAAAAAATTACACAATAATAAAAACAATATTAAATTCATACACTCTAAACTTGTTACTTGAATAAAATAATTAAGACTTAAGTTAATCACTTGTAAATTAAGAAAAATTAGGAAACCTTGAGTTCAAAGAACAGGAACAAGTATAAGCAGATAACAGCGTTGATAAATCAAAGTGACAGAAACCTCCTGCCAAGTGTGGTGATCGAAGTCAAGGCCAAAGCAAAGCGTTCCACTGAACAGAGGCCAGAAGACGGAGCAAATCATGACTTGCACTTCTCCAATACTCCTACTATTCCTTTTTTTGCAAATTTGTTTTGCAACTGAAGATGCAACTGTCGAAATCGAATCCGGAGTGCGAATTCGTGGATCGCAAATGACCACTTTAAATCACAGAAAATATTTTGCTTTTCGCGGAATTCCCTACGCTGAACCTCCATTAGGACCACTTCGCTTTAAGGTATGATGTGAATGACCTTGTAAAAAAAATGTAATTTTGTTTTTTTTTCCTTTTTTTTTTCACTCAGCCGCCTGTTCGTAAACAGTGGACGAGTAAAGAATTCGATGCGACTCAGATGGGTCCAAAGTGTGTACAAAATAATCTTCTTAATTTTGACTTCAAAAAGTTTACGGGACAAGAAGATTGTCTTATCTTGGATGTCTATACTCATTATGTAAAAACCCTATGACTCTTATATTTCACATCATTAAATTTATGTTTTTTTTAGGCAGATAAACCCCTGAGAAAAGTGATGGTGTTCATTCATGGAGGTGGATTTCTTATGGGGTCATCTAACCAATATGGAGCAAGACGTTTGCTCGATAGAAGTGTTGTTTTAGTTACCATCAATTACCGTTTGGGGGCTTTTGGTAATAAACTATTTATTTTTTCAAATTTTTTTTAAGTTAATTGATTTAAAATAGGTTTTCTCAGCACAATGGACAAAAACAGTCCTGGAAATTACGGTTTATTAGATCAAAATGAGGCTCTGCAATGGGTTCAGAGAAATATTGCAGCGTTCGGGGGCGATCCGAACAAAGTTACGATTTTTGGAGAAAGTGCTGGGTCTGCCTCGGTCATGAATCATGTAATATCACCACTATCAACAGGTAAGACACTTAAGAGGATTGGAAATTTCCTTTTACGCTAAATTTGACTGGTAGAAGGCGCCGCAGTCTAATATAGAAATCAGTGGAAAATGTTTTTCCATTTTTTCTCAGTAATTACTGGGCCAATTTTAAATATTTTTTAAAAATAGTTCATTTTAACTAGCTGCAGGGTCGCTCGCCCTCAAATTTTTGAAAAAGTGTCTTAAAATGATCTAACATATTTTTTAAACCACATTTTCATAATTGTAAAAAAACATTATTTTAAACACTTTTTTTTTTTTTTTTTAATTTGGAGACGATCGACCCTGAAGCTACTTAAAAGAACCATTTTTTTTTTTTTTAATATATTTGAAATTGGCTCAGTAATCACTGAGAAAAAGTGGAAAAACGCAGCGCCATCTATCGGTCAAAATTAGCGTAAAGGCATATTGTTTTTAAAATTTATTAATCTCATTTAGGCCTTTTCCAAAGAGCAATAGGCCACAGTGGAAATTTGCTATGTACTTGGGCTGAACAAGCAAATCCAATTCACTGGACTAAAATATTGGCTGATAGAATTGGTTGTTTCAGTCCTAGCATTGCAGCTATAATAGACTGTTTGCGAGAAACTCCCGCTGAGAAAATATGGAAAGTAACCAATGATATAAATAAGGTTAGTAATTGAATAAAATCATTAAAAATGAGAAATTAAAAATTATTTCTTTAGTTAGGCGTTATAACCATATTTGGGCCAGTCGCTGACGGTCATTTCCATTCAGACCTACCATCGACATTACTCAGAAATAATAAAGTAGCAAATCATGTACCACTCATGCTTGGTGTCACCAGAGATGAAGGAATTCTCTTTGCTCCATGTAATTTTAATCCAATCATAATAATTTTGATAAATTTCAATAATTTCTTACTTTCCACAGATATCGTTCAGCTACACGAGGCATTTTCCAAAGAAATGATTGAAAGTCTTGCATCAGCCACGTTAAATGTAGAAAAACATCATATTTCCAGCGCTGTAGTAAATCTCATAAAGAAGCAATATTTCACTTCCGGTGACTACAAAGACAGAATAAAACTGATGAAAGCCATTTCAACGGTAACAGAAAAACAAATGTTGTAATAAAATATGATGCAATTCGAAAACACTGAACTTCTAGGTAATGACCGACGGTTCCTTCATTGTACCCCATTTCGAGACGGTCCAGGCGTTATTGAAATCGGATATGAAACCTTTCTTGTTTTCATATGACTACGAAACCAACCACAGCATAATGAATCTTTTTGGAATGAAGAATGAAAAATGTCTTATTTTCATTTTTCACAGTTTGCACGGTTTCAATTTACGATTATTTTTTTTTAATTTCTAGTTGCATCTCACGTGGATGACTTGTATTATTTATTCGATATTCCCGAACTGTTTCCGGAGCATTACGACAAGCCAAATGATGAAGCTGAAAGTAATTTCTTGGATATTTGGACAACGTTTGCTGAATATGGGTAATAGTTTTCATTTTTCATTTTTTTTTACTGTAAAGCAGTAATATACTAGTAAAACTGATTATGGTGCTTGTTTTTAGATACCCAGTGGAAGAAACAGCAAGAGGAATAGTTAATTGGAAACCAGCAACACCAGAACTAATCCCTATTTACCACTTGGACAAAGAAGTCAACGTGAGAAATTACGACCCTAAAAGTGATTGGAGATTAGATTTTTGGCTGAAAAAAGTTACAGCAGCTTTAAGCATTGACAAAAACACCAAAGAGGAATTGTAACGCGTGATATTGCATCAAAACCAAATAAACAAAAATAAATAAATAAACAAACACACTAAGTTTATTTAAAAACTAATCGATAACAACAAATAAATATTAACATTAAATCTTTGTTTTTCTTTACATCTTCGAATAACACTTCAACAAAATCCCAGATCTGCAAGTCTCTCTATCCTGCTCCAGCATGAAAATGAGATCTTTCAAAATCACGTGCTTGGTGCGCTCTTTCTGAACAATTCCCATTCCGCTAACTCTATTCCCTCCATCACTCAACTGCGGCACATCAATCTTCAACTTCTTCTTCCACCCACCAATTGCTTCCAATGCAGTCGAATTGGTCCGCCCCAACTCAAACTCCTCCAACTTTGCTCTTTGCATCTCCCGCGCCTTCTCTTTCATCTTCATCAACTCGTCATCTTTAGACCTCGACTTTGCCGCCCTCATCCACATCTCCGTCTCTTCTTCTTCTTGTCGTTTCTGATTCACTCTGTCCACTTCCTCAAGAAATCGCAGCTGCCCCTTGACGTCTTGGGCTACTTCAAAACGAGTATCATTTCTTAAGGTCTCAGTTCGGTGCTCTGAGATCAAATTGAGTCTCGCCAGGATGCGTTTCAGCTTTTCCTCCGTTCCACGACCCACCAACGCAACAACCTCTGGCGGCGTGTCTTTCAAACCGTGTTTTCTTGCGATCGAATTGACTTTTAGCTTCAGTGCTTCGATATTGATGAATGTTTCATTGGTGTTCTTTATGACAACGTGAATTTCCTCATCACCGGAAGGAGTAAGAAAATGTCTTTTTTGTGGGAATTGAATTGCTGGTTCCTGCCTTTTAACACCATGGATTGGTTGAGACAGTTGTGGGTTGAGGATACTAGGTGCCTTGAACCGTATTTGCGTTGGTACTGCATTGACGAGACTAGGTTGCTTGAACCGCATTTGCGTTGGTACTGCATTGCCGACCGGTCGCACCTGGCCAGCCGATGTCACAAACTGGATTTGCGTGGTTCGTGGTACTCCACAGCGGGGCTGAGTGACTCTTGGAATGGCAGAAACTGACCGAAACGGCGCCACGAAACGACGTTCTTGCGGGGACCCAGCGACGCCAGACTGAGCGAAAACTCGTAAAGATTGGTTTTCGTGTGCAATTTGTGCTGGCACGCCACCTGATGCCAAAACTCTCAAACTCTGATTTTGCTGCTGGGGAGACACTGACCCTGGTATCGCGAGTCGGAGTTGAACTGGATTTCCAGACCTGATTTGTTGCATTTGTGTGGCACTTAGTTGAATTCGTTGGATTCGTTGTGGTGCCGAATGCATGGTCGGATCCCCGAATCGGATGGGTAGCGATTGCGTTGATGTTGTCGTTAATGATGGTGTCGTCACCTGGTTCGAATTTTCCGGAAGAAGTGATTGCATTCCGGGCTGACTGGTGGGCAAGTTGGTCCCTGGAGCCATGGACTGCACTGGAATGATCTGCGGTGTTGCCCCAGGGTCATTAGAGTTCGTTACGAAATAAAACGTAGACATCGATATGGAATGGCGAATTCTACTTTCGTGATTCGAAGTGTTGTATAAAAAGTACAACAAATGGCGACTTGGTGGAAGTTGTTACATTCGTTGCTATGGGGATCTAAAAGTTCATTCAATTGCCACTTGGGAGTCATTTGTTCAAATACTTCTAAGTCCGTCTCAGTCCAACTGAAATCAAAACCAATTGTTGTAGTAACATAACAACAATTGTAGAAAATTTAATTGTACTGTAATTCATAAAGTTACAAGCTAAAATTTCAATAATTTTCTTCAGTTTCTACAGTCAAGCCAAAGCAATCGACGCCATAGAACCACATTTTTACACCAGCAAAGCCATTTCGAATTTGAAACTGGGAAAATTTAAAGATTTGAAAGTCGATGCCAAATCAGCATGAAACTCGATTATGAGTCAGCTAGTTTAGACCTTTGCAAGAAAATTTCGTGTATTCATTTAAAAGAATTTAACGATGCAGAAGGTAAACCGTTGGATTCCGACCAAATTAACACATTTGACAACTGGTTAGAGAAATGAGAAGACAACTTTCGTGACAAGAGACCACAGACGATTTTCTGTGAAACCGAACTTTGAAAACCAAAATACTGTACGAGATACGTCGCCAAACTATAAATCTAAACGTCTAAAAGTGGCTTCAAGTCAAATATGGGACTAAATTGAAAAAAATGATGTTTAAGGTCGCCAGCAACCTGTCACAAGCAAAAAAAAAACCCACAACAAACAGCAAAAAAAAAAAAAAAAACCCACAACAAACAGCAAAAAAAAAAAAAAAAACCAAAAAAAAAAACATGCAAATCCTAAAAACACAGAAATCAAAATACAGACAAAATACTTAAAACAATAGGGCATTCACTAATAGCATTAAAACGCGTTTCTGTAGCCAAAAACACGTTTGTGTGTTCCAAGAAACGAGAATCTCATTTCTTGACCCATTTTTCACGAGTTTCACTTGAAAAACAAGAACGGGGTATTTTGGTCGTTTCCTGCGTCGTTTAACAGCCGGGACGGGACACAAAACCCCAAAAAACCCAACCACTGAAAAACCCCCCCAAAAAAACAACCCCCACCCAATAAAAAAAAAAAAACTAAACAAAATAAACTAAATGAAAATCGGGACGGGAACAGAATGACAGCCGGAACGGGAACAGAAGAGGTCTGCTCCCGTACCCACAAACCCACAAACAAACACAATCTAAATAAAAAGCAATAACCCAATAAAAAAACACGCTTCTGTGTCCCGTAGCGAAGCACGGGTAAACAGCTAGTATTAAATAAAAGAGCCAACGATTAAAATACAGTGGCACCGCAAGTAACGTACTCGCTCATAATGTAAATACTGTAAATCCTGTTATAACGTAACTTTTTTCCCCCCGGCTATATAAGCGTTATAATTATAAGCAGATACTCTGATATAGTGTAAACCTGGTTATAACGTCATTATCAAGCCGGTCCCTAGAGAAACGTTATAAGGGAGTTTCACTATACAAAATAAATTTTAAAAAAATTTTAATTTTAATTTTCAACACCAGGAGAATAAAATTACCCTCCACTCCTCCATTCATCCTTACTTACATCAACTCCATCTCTTTCCCCAACAACTGAAATTGTAATGTCAAT
>JAQFZP010001657.1:0-17791 GCA_034695745.1 Geophilus truncorum
AACGCCAAAACAGCTGGGTGTGCAGAGTTAGTTTAAAACGTGTTTCGAGAGAGAAAAAAAATAATTTCCGAAATGGACGATGAAAGAATCGTATGGATCGTTCAAAAAGCATTGGAATATTTTGATTTTCCTCCAGAACCGCGATTCGTCGAAGATTTCATAATGAACGAGTTAGAGGACAACGATGTCACCATGTCATCGTTTGTAGACAAAAACATTTACGATAACGATGACTTAATGGATCATTCGACCATAATGATCGCTTTTTATAAAGAATTCGCGGAGTTCGAGGAGGAGATTGAACTACCATTTGGTAATTGGTCAAAACTTTAATTCGCATTTACCAGTCGCATTAAATTTACATATAAAACAGCAAAAGCGCCTTTGTCGGAGGAATCCGATGCCGAACCAGGCGCAGGAAGACCGGGAACAAGTTTTTCAGAGTCAGCGTCATCGTCTCAAACGAGCGGTAAGAGACGATTTAAGACCGAAATTAAATGAGGATAAAAATAAAATTTTATTGTAGAGCCGCGCAGTAAAGCCACGGCTCTGTCAGAACCAGTTACAGAAGAAGAAGAAATGTTTGAGGAGTCGCCCACGAGAGTAATTAATGACACTTTAACAACTTTATCTTTATTTTATTTTTTTTTAAAGTGTGTTTTTTTTTTTTTAGGTTTTGACTCATACAGTCATCCGGCCAATTCTGCACGTTCTCCACGATTCGAAAACAAACGACGTCGAGAGAGAGTTGTTGTACGTGTTTCGGATCACGAACGACGCGATTCCAGAACTGCCGCCTAATCAAACTGCCAGTGAATTCATGTCTAAATATATTGAATTTTTATTCATGAATTCTGAAGATTTGACATTTTTGCAACATTTGCTAACTGTACTAAAACCTTACACGAGATTTACAAGTTACTTTTCAATTGTGTGTTCTTTTGATTAGATTTTCCCACCGATGCTGCAAAAAGGAGTCGATTACATGTTTTTGAACGATTCGCCTGTTCATAACGTTCCTACCGTCAGTGTGGCCGAAACTTCATACATGAAACACCAATACAGCAAAGCTAAAGTATCAAACAACATTACTGATAAAAAGATTATAATTTGTAAAATTTAATTTTTTAAAGGTCAGCACGAGGGTTTTGGTTAAGAGTCAAATGCAGGATGATTTTGAAATTAATATCCAGAAGTTTTACACGAGTATTGAAAGGATTTTACAGCAAATTGACAGTGAGATACGTTTGGAAGTACCAGATATAAATGTTGGTAAGTGAAATTTAGCCTTGCGAAATTAAAGGAAACTTGAAATTAATTTTATTTTTATCACTAGATGGCTCTTCAGAAGAATTGGGGAAAGATAAAGAAGTGATGGCTTTGCTGGAGCACACGTGTTTAGTGTGGATAAAACAGATACAGATGTGTATTCAGCAACAACAAGTCAAAGTATGCAAATTAAAAATATTTAGATATTAAAAGTGTTTTTTATAGAATTAATTTTTTAGGTTCCATTTGGTAAAGGCCCGTTGGCTGAAATTGATTACTGGAGAGAAAGAAATGCGGGTTTTAGCACAATGATGGAACAACTTCACGTTTCAGAAGTGCAGAATATTCTCAATATCCTGAGCGTAAATGAGCATCCGGTTTATCAAAATTTTCTCATGAATTTCAACGAGTTAAACAGGAATTATCTAGAGGCAAAGGACAATATCCGGTTTCTGAATACGTTAGAAAGACAGTTTAAGGTTGGTTAAGTTTTTTGAAATTACGTTATCGATGTTAATTTTGGTTATGTTTCAGACTATTGTTTATGGAAATACTTTTCCCGTGGTAACTGACATTATTCCTTCTGTTATAAACGTTATGCGAATGGTATGGATCATCTCTCGGCATTATAACCGCGACGACCGACTCGTGCCACTCATGGAACGCATTGCTTGGCAGTTGGAAGATAAAGTTACCAAATTGGTGGACATAAGGACTTTTTTTGTGCAAGTTGTTTTAAATAAAAAATAAAATGTTGCTTTATTAAAATTGATTAATTTACAGAAAGAACAAGCCGAAAATAATTAAAAAGAAACTAGTGCAAGCAAAGATCATGATGGACGTTTGGAAAGAGTCGTATTATGAGACAAGAGCGGTGATAGAACTGGCAGGTCGCGATGCACGATGGGAGTTTGATAAACAAAAATTATTCGCTCGAACGGATTACATTGCTGGAGTTTGCGTCAATTTACATGAAATTGCTAAGGTAATATACTGTACGTAATAATGCAACTAATAAATGTTATTAATTTTTTAAAAATATGTCAACAGATTCGAGAGGAATTTATGAGTATTTTTGGGCCTCAACTGCGGTCAGTTCTTGGTGATCCCCGTAGAATTGACTTGGTCATCGCAAGAATCGCGAGTATGGTGGAACGAATACAAAAGGTAAATTAGCACTGCAGGAAAGCGCGGGGGCAGCTAATGAGTTGTACTGTAGCTGCCCATTTGCTTTCCTGCATATCTTGACTCAAATATTTCGTTGTTTAGGTCGATTTTGAACTATTCGATCCGAAAAACTCCCTAAAGTGGAAACAAGTCATGGACTGGTTTAAAGGTGAAGTGGACAGTATCGAAATGGAAGCGATCAACATCATCGACGAATCGTTCAAAAATTTACGGTCAGCTGAAGGAGCTTTAGATGTGATCATCAACTTTCAACAAGTAAAATTCAGAGAATCAATCAACAGTCAGATGACAAAAAAATTCAACGATATTTTACTGCAATATACAAAAGAGGTTCATAGTAAATTTCACATAACTTCACTAATTAATAATAATATAAAAAAAATCTCTCTCTCTTAGCTGGATTCGATTGAAAATCTCTTCAAATCACAAATAAACAAACCACCCATTTGCAGAAGTCATCCCCCGACGGCAGGAGCTATTTTTTGGGAGAGAACGTTATTTTACAAAATCAAAAGACCAATGCTAAGATTCATGCAAGTCGAGCAGTTGTCGAATTCGGACATGTTACCTCTTGTACGTTCAGCCATTTTTATCTCATTTTCATTTTTAATTAAATTGAGTCTATAACCTTTAGGTGAAAAGTCAATACCTCGGTGTTGGGCGTTTGATGAAGGCATTCGAGGACAAGAGGTTGCGAATCTGGAGATACGACATCGAACAAAACATCGGACAATACTTGAAGAAACCAGTGATCAAACTCACGGAGTCCACAAATGTACCTCTTACACTCAGCAAAGTGCCTGTAGCCAATACGTTCGTAGTTGATTTTAGTCCGTGGTTACTTTCGACCATCAAAGAAGCGCACGTTATGGAGGAATTGGGATTCCCATTACCGGATGTTGTGAGAAATATTGCGTTACAGGTAAATAGTAATTAAAAACTTAATGTAGAAAAAGTAATTTTTTTTTACAATTTTTCTAGGAAGAATCATACGCACATCACGTTTATTTACTTAGAGCCATGTTGTCTAGATATAACAGCACTTTGTCGAGTTTGGACACAGTTGAAGTAATAAAATGTACTATTTTGATAGTAACACTTTAAAATTTTGATAAATGCTTTCCCAGGCAACTGTTTTGATTACTTTTATCAAAGAAATGGAAACGAGTATTCAAGCTGGAACTAAGAGACTCAACTGGAGCTCTCTCGGTGTTGCTGACTACATCCACAAAAGCGTATCGGCGATAAATAAATTCAGTGCCATCGTGAATCAGTTGAAGAAATACAACGAAGACATCAAAGAGCGCATTTTTAGCATCATGGCAACTGCGTTTTTCAGACAGAGTGATTTGGAGGACGGCACCATATTGTCGGCTAAGGAGTTTTTCAAGGTTTTCGAGAAAAGGAGAGAGAGGGAAACAGAACTTCTCGTGCGGAAATACAGATCCATTCCCCCGATTATGACCAAAGTCGAGGCGTTGATCCTGCAAACCAACACGAGCAAAGCGCCGCAGTTTCAGTACTACTATTCTATCTGGGAGAGACGAATATACAACGCTCTCGTGAAAATGATCGTGTGGAATTTGCAGACTTTGAACAGTATTTTGGTCAGTGATAAACCGGTTTTTGAGGTGAAGTTGATTTTCATGTCGCCGGAAATTAGTTTTCAACCCATGACGGGGGATATTATGAAATTTGTCATGGCTGCCATCAAAGATTGTCTGGAATCGTAAGAAATGTAAATTTAACAAAAAAAATAAAAATAAAATTTATTTTAAATTTTTCTGTAGGACTAAAATGGTGGTCAGGTGGATGCACGGTTCTTGCATCGAGACTCCCGCGGTGAAAGTTGGCAATGAGTTACGGATTTATTCGATGTACCAGGATCTTTCTAGAAATCGACAAGTTACAGAAAGTGTTTCTAACATCCACACGAACGTGAGTCGACTCATCAGTCAAATGTTTGTCATCAGTCAAAAATGGAGGAGATACAGAACGTTGTGGACTCTTGATAAAGAGCTAACGTGCAACCAATGGCTGGAAAAGAACCCAACTTACGTTAATTTCGACGATAAACTCATTTCGTACAAGAAAATAATTCAAGAGGTTTGTTAATTTTATTTCATTAAATCATAATTAAACTGTTACCGGGTATTTAATTTTTTTTAGATGAAAATGGAGTCTTACACCAAAAAATTAGGAGGAATTAGTCTCAATTTCGAATCCCTGTGTAAAACCATTGAAAATTTCGCGCTTCAATGGTTGAAACACATAGGAAATATTCTTCACAGTCAAGCATTAGAAGACTTAAATGAAATAACGAACATGATCAAAGTAGGGTATAAATTAATTTTTATTTAAAAAAATTAATAAATTTCATATCTTACTTTAAAGATAATGGCTTTAGACATTCAAAAGAAACCCATAACTTTGGACGATTTTAAATTTGTGCTTGAAGTCATTTCGGCCACCAAAGAACAATCGTTGGTCGTCGAGTTTAAGTTGATTAAGATTAAAGAATCATATAGGACACTCTTAATGCACGGAATAGAAGTAAGGAGTTTCTAATAAACCGGAAGTAGTATTCTCAACCCTGTAAATCACTTATTTACAGGTGGAGCAGTACGAACTGAACATGTTAAAACAAACGCTAATTGACTGGCCCAAACTGTGTTACGACGCAAAAGTAGTGGACGCTAGGTTGACTCCGTTTAAAATCAAGTTTTCAGATGTAAATGGGATACCGCATTACTCTAAACCGATAAAAAAGAAACAGGAAGACATTCCACCTACTAATGATATTGTCTTCACGTCGTGTTTACCTTCAGGTTACTGAAGCCGAAGTGAAAGTTCTATTGGGAGACATAGCAATTTACTACGAAAGTTATACTCATAATGGACCGGGAGTAGTCGGCGAAAACTTGGACTTAGGTCTTGATTTATTCAACTTAAATATAAATATGATAGTGAAATAGTTTACAACTATAGGTCTCAAGCTGATGAAAACGTATTTGGCTGATATGCAGCAATTGGTGTTGAGGAGAAATGAATTGGTTAGTGCAAAGAAACTGTTTGATTTGCCCCCGACTCCGTACCCCCAGTTGGCGGTCATCGAAAAGGAAATGGAGAATTTGGTTCTTTGTTACGATTTGTACGCAGAAATGAAGGTATAGAATGTAAATTTTGAAAAATAATTTATTTATTCTAAATCTTAAAAAAAATTAAATTAAGACATCTCAAAACAAATGGGCTGAGACTTTGTGGAATAATTTAAATCCAAACGCGTTGATTGATGGGATTGATCAATTTATAAGACAGTTTAGGAAACTGCCACCTGTAACTAAGTTACATACAATTGCCAAAGCTCTTGAAATAAAAATGAAAGAGTTTAAGTCATCAGTGCCGTTATTTATCGACTTGAAGAGTGATGCTTTGCGAGATAGGTTTGGTTTATTTGAATATTTTTATTCTTATATCTCATCATTAACTCTTGAAATTTACTTCAAGACACTGGAAAATGTTGATGGAAAAGACAGATCGTTATTTCGATATGTCGCCAGATCGATTTACTTTGGGTAATTTATTTGCGATGGAGTTGCATTTATTTCCGGAGGAAATTGGGGAGATATTAACAGCTGCAATCAAAGAACTGAGCATTGAGAAAGTAAATTGTACAAGTATAACTTTGCAATATTTAAATTTTATTGTGACGAGTAATGACTTTTAGGGAGTTAAAGAAGTCGGTGAAGTGTGGGATGCGATGAAATTCATTATCCTGAAATACGTGAAAAACAACGTCGATCGAGGATTTGTGTTGGGGCCAGTCGAAGATATAATCGTTACTTTAGATGATAATTTGATGAATTTGCAAAGCATGTCGTCGTCTCGCTACGTTGGGCCATTTTTGTGGATAGTTCAAAAGTGGGAGAAGACGCTTTCACTTATTAGTGAAGTGATCGAGGTGTGGCAAGCGGTTCAGAGAAGATGGATGTACCTCGAAGGGATATTTTTAGCCGGTGACATCCGGGCGCAGTTGCCCGAAGAGGCCAAGAGATTCGATGACATAGACAAGACGTTCCGAAAGGTAAATTGAGGTTTTGTGGTACCGGTACGGTATAGTATTGTAAAAAAAAATTATTTGGTTATTTGATTCTAGATAATGACTGATAGTTCAAAAAGACCGATAATTCGTGAGGTGTGTAGTGTCGCTGGACGACTCGAGGAGTTGCAGAAACTCGCAGAAGGTCTGGAAATGTGTCAGAAGAGTTTGAATGAATATTTAGATGCAAAGAGAAACACTTTTCCGAGATTTTATTTTATTTCTGACGACGAGCTTTTGTCTATTCTTGGGAGCAGTGAAGCGTCTTGTGTCCAGGAACACATGATTAAGGTTTATTTTAGTGTCTTTTACAGTTTTTCATATGACTAATGTTTATCTCGATAGATGTTTGACAACGTTGCTAGTTTGCGATTCGGTAAAAGCATGACTAACTTAATTGTGGCCACAGCGATGATTTCTGCAGAAATGGAAGTGATGGAATTCACAGACGCAGTGACAGCTGAAGGCAAAGTCGAGGATTGGATGAACGATATCGTTGCTGAAATGAAGAAGACAAACAGATACATTACAAAAAAGTCAATATTCGAATTTGCTTGTGCTGAAAAACTAAGGTTATTTTTGAATAACTCGCATCGACTCAAATGTGCAATTAATCGCAATCCCTCCACACACTTTTAGAGCTGATTTCATGTTAGATTATCAAGGCATGGTATGTCTAGCAGGTAACCAGGTATGGTGGACAGTCGAGGTCGAGAACACATTTGAAAAAATCAAAGCAGGCAGCAAAAGTGCCATGAAGCAATACCTCGAGTTTCTTAATAAACAAATGGACGATCTTATTTTCAAAATCAGATCGCAACTGAATCCCAACGATCGCAAAAAATACAACACAGTACTCATCATAGACGTTCACGCGAGGGATATTATAGAGCAATTTGTTCGCGACTCCATTTTGCAAGCAACTGAATTTCGATGGGAGAGTCAACTACGATTCTACTGGGTCTACGAACCCGATCATTTACGCATTGTTCAGTGCACCGGCACCTTTGAATACGGCTACGAATACATGGGTCTTAACGGTCGACTCGTAATCACACCTCTGACAGACCGCATATATTTAACAATAACACAAGTACAAAATCCAAAATTCAGATTTATTTAGATGTTGGGATGTTGTTATATATATACTTTTATAATTTAAAGGCGTTGTCCATGTGTTTGGGTGGTGCTCCAGCAGGTCCAGCTGGTACTGGGAAAACAGAGACGACCAAAGATTTAGCTAAGGCTCTTGGATTGCTCTGCATGGTGACCAATTGCGGGGAAGGAATGGATTTTAAAGTATAAGATTAAATATAAAATTAAGGTTAATTAAAATAGATTTTTTTTAAATTTATTATTATTAAAGGCTGTGGGGAAAATATTTGCTGGGTTGGCTCAGTGCGGTGCATGGGGTTGCATGGATGAGTTCAATCGAATCGAACTGTCAGTGCTATCGGTCATCTCAACGCAACTAAAGACAATCCAAAACGCCCTGATGCAAAAGTTGAAGAGATTTTATTTCGAGGGGCAGGAAATTTCGCTGGACAATAAAATGGGTATTTTCATCACGATGAATCCTGGTTATGCTGGCAGGTCCGAGTTACCCGAAAGTGTGAAATCGATTTTCAGACCGGTCATGTGCATAGTGCCCGATTTGGAGTTGATATCCGAAATTATGCTGTTTTCGGAAGGATTTCTCATGGCTAAAGTTAGTACAACTTTTTCCATCATAAAATCTGTGACTTAACTCTTAATTTCACTAGGTCCTAGCGAAAAAGATGATAGTTTTATACCGTTTGTGTAAAGAACAACTATCGAAGCAATCCCATTACGATTTCGGATTAAGAGCTTTGAAGTCACTTTTGGTGATGGCGGGAGAACTGAAGAGAGGATCGCCGAGTTTACCCGAAGACACCATCTTAATGCGTGCATTACGAGACATGAACATGCCGAAATTCGTATACGAAGACGAGCCTATCTTCCTCGGACTAATTTCCGATTTATTCCCGGGAATCGATTGCCCCCGTGTCCAATACCCGAATTTCAACGCCGCGGTCGAATACGTTCTACTCGAACATAAATACATCCCAATCGCCAACCAGATGGACAAAGTGGTGCAGATGTACGAAACGATGATGACCCGTCACACGGCAATGTTCGTGGGTCCCACCGGTGGCGGGAAGTCTGTCATCCTTCTCACACTGCAAAGAGCGCAAATACGACTGGGAATTCCAACGAAAGTGTGGTACATTAACCCAAAAGCGTGCAGCGTCATTGAGTTATACGGCGTTCTCGACCCCGTGACTCGTGATTGGCAGGACGGACTTTTATCCAACATTTTCAGAGAGATGAACAAACCGATTGATAGAGTAGAACGTAAATACATTATGTTTGACGGCGACGTCGATGCGTTGTGGATTGAAAACATGAATTCGGTGATGGACGATAACAAATTGCTGACGTTAGCCAACGGTGAACGAATTCGGCTACAAAACCATTGTAAATTACTCCTAGAAGTGGGCAATCTGAACTATGCGTCTCCAGCAACGGTCTCGAGAGCAGGAATGGTGTACGTGGATCCTAAATATTTGGGTTATAAACCTTTTTGGCAGCGATGGCTCAACGAACAACTGTCAACGTTAAAAGAGCTTCTGAGTGAGTTATTCGAGTTGTACGTACCACCAATTATCGATTTCTGCGTTTGGGGCCTTATCGGTGGGAAAGTCGTGGGGAAACCGAAAGTCGTGATCCCTCAAACGAATTTAAATATGGTGACGCAGCTGTGCTCGTTGTTAGATACGATTTTATCGAAGGAAATTAAAGAAGTGAACGAGCAAGAAATCGAGTGTTTGTTTATTCTGTGTGTTTACTGGTCACTGGGAGCCACGCTGTTGAGCGAAGATCAGAAGAGATTCGACATTCTGGTCAAAGATTTGACTCGTTTAAGCAAATCGACACCCACCGACAAGGGTTTAAATCTTAAACCCTTCGTAGTTCCCAACCAAAGGATTTTGTTTGATTTTTACTTCAATCAAGAATCAAGTTGCTGGCGACCGTGGGTCACTATAGTTCCGGAATACATTCACGACCTCAAAAAGTCTTTCAGTGACATTCTGGTGCCAACATTGGACACAACGCGAACGAAATGGATACTGAATTTGATGACCGAAGTGCAGAGACCAGTGATTCTTGTAGGAGACACTGGAACTTCGAAGACAGCAACGATGCAAAATTTTCTTCGAGGACTCGATACTGATTCGTTTGTAAGAACGTACCTTAATATTTTCTGTGTTTCGAATTTGTTTTAATAACACTTTTGTTTCAGACCGTTCTTAATATCAATTTTTCATCTCGAACGTCATCAATGGACGTTCAGAGGATCCTCGAAGCGAGTGTTGAGAAAAGAACTAAAGACGTGTTTGGGCCCCCACCTGGGAAAAGACTTTTGGTTTTCATCGATGATATGAATATGCCACAAGTTGATACTTACGGTACCCAGCAGCCAATTGCACTTCTCAAGTTGCTTTTCGATAAGGGAGGAATGTATAATCGAGGAAAAGAACTTAATTGGAAATATATCAAGGATATTGGCTATTTGGCTGCAATGGGGAAAGTAAGTTAATACCGTATTAGAAAAGTATTTTCAATTTCCGAGAGTTTTTCATTAGGCTGGTGGTGGACGCAACGAAGTGGACCCGCGATTTATTTCAATGTTCGCTGTGTTTAACATGGCATTCCCATCGGACGAAACTCTCTTCACGATCTATAACTCTATTTTAAGCGGACATTTGCAGACTTTTAATGATAGAATACGAATCTTGTGTTCTGCGATAACGACGATGACGATCAATCTGTATCAATCTATCGTCGTCGAATTGCCGCCAACTCCTGCGAAATTTCATTACATTTTTAATCTCCGAGACTTGTCTCGCATTTATAACGGCTTGAGCGTAACGGTAGCGGAGAGGTTCGAGTCTCCCGCGCTGTTTCTGCGTGTCTGGAGAAACGAGTGTCTTCGGGTGATAGTAGATCGCTTGATCACGCAAGCCGACAGAGATTTAGTCACGGTAAATATGTTTTTGCGTCGGAAAAAACGTAAAATAAATTTTTTTGTTATATTTTTTTAGAGTCGTATTCAGGAGCAACTGGCTGCAAACGTTTCAGATCAGATACTTGAGTATGCGATGCGAGATCCGTGTCTATTTGGTGACTATCGCACTGCTCTTGTTGAAGATGCCGAGCGGATTTACGAAGACATTCAAGATTATCAAGCTGCCAAAGCACTTTTTACGGAGGTATTTCTGATTACAGTCGAAATCCGCTTATACCGAAAATCCGTATATAACGAATTCGTTCGAAATTCCCGATTTTTGGTTCCTTTCTTCTCTTTGTTTAACCTCGCTATTGCGAACTTAGTTTAAGTGATTTTTTAAAACCGGAGGATAATTTATTACGAAATGTTATACGGTATAACTAACAAATTTTTTGACTGTATTATAAAAAATTAATTTTACGATAATAAAGTTTTTGTTTTTAGATTCAGGAAAACTACAACGAAAACGTCGGTCCGATGCGTTTGGTGCTTTTCAACGATGCACTCGACCACTTGACTCGCATTCATCGCATCATTCGTATGAATAACGGTCACGCATTGCTGGTGGGTGTGGGTGGTAGTGGTAAACAAAGTTTGACCAAATTGGCCGCTTTCACGGCTAAAAGTGAGGTATTTGAGATCAAACCGAGTCGGAACTACGGAGAACCACAACTCAGAGATGATTTAAAAATGTTATACACTAAATTGGGGATTGAAAATAAAAAAATTATATTTCTGTTTATGGATGCTCATATAGTTGAAGAAGGTGAATTTAGAAAATTACTTTCTTGTTGATTTTTTTAATTGGTATTATGTAATTAGGTTTTTTGGAATTGATCAATAACATGCTGTCTTCGGGAATGGTACCTGCTTTGTTCCCCGAAGACGAAAAGGAAAGTATAAGCGGTAACGTAAGAAACGAGGCTATGGCTGCCGGAATGGGGTTCACGAAGGAAAGTCAGTGGCAGTTTTTTGTCAAGTAAGATTTAACTTCACTGCAATACTATTAGTACAAACAGTGAAGCTGCCCCTTGTTATTTTCTTTATTTCTTTCTTTCTTTCGTTTAGCAAATGCGGTGGAAATTTAAACATAGTACTGGCTATGTCACCTGTTGGCGATTTGTTACGAAACCGTTGCAGAAACTTTCCCGGTTTGATAAACAACACGAGCATTGATTGGTTCATGGCATGGCCGGAGCAAGCGTTGATGGCAGTGGCCAGTGTTATGTTAACAGAAGTAACTATTTCTTAAAAAAAAAAAAAAAAAAAAAAAAACGAAAATCTTTTTATTAATTATTCAAACTCCAGAGCCCTCTAGTGTCACCCAAGTATTGCTTTCCTTTAATCGAGCACATGGTGTCGGTGCATCGCAACGTGGGTGAATTTTCGTTGGAATTTCAGCAAAAACTGCGACGAAACAACTACGTTACTCCAAAGCACTACTTAGACTTTATCACTTGCTACTTAAAACTGATGTTGGAGAAAGATAACCTCGTCATGGCCATGTGCGAGCGTCTCGACGGCGGAATGGGGAAAATAGCCGAAGCAACGGTGCAGATCAGCACCTTAAACGAAAGACTGGTAATACAAGAAGTGGCTGTGAAAGAGAAAACCGAAGCGTGCGAAGCGCTCTTGTTGGAGATAGCGCACAAAACTGCGTATGCAACCGCGAAAAAAGAGATTGCGACCGTCAAAGGCAAAGAGATCGAAGAACAGGCGAAGATAATCGCAGTCGAGAAGAAAGAGGCCGAAGATGCGTTGAAAGAGGCAATGCCCGTGCTTTTGCAAGCCAAAGCGGCATTGGACGAACTGGACAAATCGGACATTACCGAAATCAGGTCTTTTGCCACGCCTCCGAAACCTGTGCAATACGTGTGCGAGTGCGTGGTCATGCTTAAAGGGTTGAAAGAAATTTCGTGGAAGACGGCTAAAGGCATGATGGCCGATTCGAACTTCTTGAAGAACCTGATGGAGATGGACGTTGACCTCATCTCTGTGAATCAGATTAACATGGTGAAAAAACATCTCAAGATGATGGACATTTCGGTTGAACAGATGAAGGTGATCAGTAGAGCAGGTGCTGGACTTTTGAAATTCATCGAAGCCGTTGTTGGCTACGCTGAAGTGAATCGAGAGGTGAAACCGAAGAAGGAAAAAGTGGCAAAGTTGGAAAAAGAAGCAGCAGCGAGTCGGAAAGAGTTGGATAAAATTCAATCGGAGTTGGATAAACTCGAAGAAATGTTGCGCATGCTCAATCAGCGATTTACCGACGCGATGGAGGGAAAGAGGGCACTGCAAGAGGAGACGGGGGTCATGTTGAGACGGTTGGGTGCTGCTGATAAACTTCTCACTGGACTTTCATCTGAAAGTCAAAGGTGGACGATCGAGTTGGCGGATTTGAAGCAGCATAGAATTCAGTTGGTGGGCGACTGTATGGTTGCAGCTGCGTTTCTCAGCTACGTCGGTGCGTTCAATGCCGATTTCCGAAAACAGATGGTAGAGGACACTTGGTACAGAGACTTAATCGAACGCGACATTCCAATAAGTCAACCGTTTAGGTTGGATAATTTTTTGACCGATGAAGTCGAGGTGAGTAGATGGAATGCTGATGGTTTGCCGCCGGATGAATTGTCGGTTCAGAACGGGATTTTGACCACTCGTGCGAGTCGATGTCCACTTTGCATCGATCCGCAACAACAGGCTTATAATTGGATAAGAAAAAAAGAAGAGAGAAATAAACTCAAGGTACCGGTTTGCTAAAAATTAAAACTGAAATTTTCACTTTATTTTTTTATTTTATTGTGTTTTTAGATATTGACTTTCAACGACTCTGATTTTACGAAACAGTTGGAATTGTCCATTAAATTTGGTACTCCAGTGCTTTTTAAGGATGTTGACGAATACATCGATCCGGTCATTGATAACGTATTGGAGAAAAACATCAAAGAGACTTCTGGTAGAATTTTTATCATGTTGGGTGATAAAGATGTAGATTACGACATGAATTTTCGGATGTATCTCGATACGAAATTGGCGAATCCGAATTACTCTCCTGCAGTATTCACCAAAGCGACAGTTATCAATTACACCGTCACTGTGACCGTAAGTGAAATTAAATTTATTTTTTTTTTTATTTACTTAATTGAATTTTCTTAAGGGTTTGGAAGATCAACTTCTGAGTGTAATCGTAGGAAATGAGAGAAAGGAGTTAGAGGAGCAAAGGGAGTTGCTAATCAAAGAAACATCCGAGAACAAGAAACTGTTGAAAGATTTGGAAGATGCCCTTTTGAGAGAACTGACAACAACCACTGGAAACATGTTGGACAACATCGAATTGATCGACACTCTGGAAGAAACGAAGCTAAAGGCGGGAGAAGTTGGTGAAAAACTCGCTCTTGCTTTCAGAACGACGGCAGACATCGATAAACTGCGAGGTGGATATCGACCAGCAGCCAGACGAGGATCGATTTTGTTTTTCGTTTTAGCCGATTTGGCTCTTATCAACAGCATGTATCAGTATTCATTAGATGCATATTTAGATGTTTTTGTGTATTCGTTGAAGAAAAGTCTACCAGACCCATCTTTAAACGGAAGAATGGACAACATCATCGATACACTCACAGTAAATGTATACAATTACGGATGCACAGGTGAATGACGTGAAAAACTCGAAATGCAATAATAAGATTAAAATTTTTTAAATTTGAATTTTATTCAGGAATATTTGAAAAACACAAACTCTTATTTTCTTTCCAACTCACTGCAAAACTGGAGGAAAGCGAGGATAGACTTTCAAGCACAGAGTTGGAGTTTTTTATAAAAGGCAGCATGGCGTTGGAGAAGAGCAGATTTTTTAAACCGCACAAATGGATCCCCGACCAAAGCTGGGAAGACGCAGCGAGATTATCAGAACTGTTCAAAGAATCATTCGCAGAACTACCGATCAACATTCAACGAAACGAAGACGATTGGAAAGAAGTAAGTTTTAACGAAAATACTAAAACTCAACTTCTCTAAAATTTTCTCTTGATTTCAGTGGTTTGACAGCGACACGCCAGAAGTGACCAACATTCCGCAAAAATACGAAGATATTCCTGATTTCCACAGATTACTGCTTCTACGTTGCTTTCGTATCGACCGAGTATATCGTGCCATAACGTTCTACGTGATGCACACAATGGGCGACCGATTCGTGACTCCCCCGGTCATCAGCTTTGAGGCCATTTTGGACCAAAGCAGTCCCTTCATGCCCGTTGTTTTCATCCAAAGTCCGGGTTCGGAGCCGACGGGAGATTTGATGAAATTAGCCGAACGGACCGGATTCGGTGTCCAGAAGCTCAAGTTCCTTTCTTTAGGTCAAGGCCAAGAAAAAGTAATATTGTTAAATATTGTAACTTGAGTATATACAGTATGGTAAGATATTTTTTTCTTTTTTATGTAACAGTTAGCGCTTTCTTTGCTGGATCTTTCGGTGACCCGTGGATTTTGGCTCATGTTGCAAAACTGTCACTTACTCGTCAATTGGTTGTTCGAACTGGAGAAGCAGTTGGACAAAATCTCGAGACCCCACCCTGATTTCCGGTTGTGGCTGACCACAGATCCAACACCGAGTTTTCCAATAGGAATTTTACAAGGCTCGTTCAAAGTAGTGATGGAACCCCCGAACGGACTCAAACTGAACATGCGTAATACTTACTTTAAAATGCCTAAATCTCTCTTGGAAGAGTGCGAACACCAGGCGTTTAAACCCCTCGTCTTCGTCTTGGCGTTTTTTCACGCCGTCGTACAAGAAAGACGTAAATACGACAAATTGGGATGGAATATTGCGTACGATTTCAGCGATTCGGATTTCAATGTTTGTGTCACAGTTCTACAAACGTATCTGTCCAAGGTATTTGCTGCTAGAGACTCTACAATTCCGTGGAACAGTTTTAAATATCTGATAGGAGAAGTGATGTATGGGGGAAGAGTAATCGACGCATTTGATAGACGGATTGTAAATATTTACATGGACGAATACATGGGTGATTTTATATTCGACAAATGGCAACCGTTTCATTTTTATTCCAATGATGATGTTGATTACTATATACCGGCTCAAGGGAGTAGGGAACACTATATAGGTAAGTACCAATGACAAGTTATCATTTTATTATTTAAAAAAAAATGGAAATTATTTTAGACTTTATTGATAAATTTCCAATGGATAACACACCGGAAGTGTTCGGTCTTCATCCCAATGCCGAGATTGGCTATTACACACTGGCAACGCGCACGATTTGGTCGCATTTGATAGAATTGCAGCCGCAAACGGGTGGCAGTGGAGGCGGAGCGAGTCGGGAAGAAACCATCGGAGCTGTGGCGAGTGATATTCTCGCCAAATTGCCTCAAACATTTAATCTGGATATGATGAAAAAGCAATTCGGACCCAATTTGACTGCAACTCAGGTTGTTCTGCTACAGGAAATAGAGCGGGTCAATAGACTACTTGTTCGCATCGTTAGATCACTTTCGCTGCTACAAAGAGTGATATGCTTTTGTCATTTTTGATATAGTAGTAAATTTGTATTGTTTATTTATTATTTATGCATTCAATGCTAGGCGTTGCTTGGTGAAGTCGGAATGGACAACGAGTTGGACGACGTCGCACGGAGTTTATACAATGCTCAGATCCCGAATATATGGCGTGTATTAGCTCCGGCAACGCTTAAAGGTTTAGGAAGTTGGGTTCAGCATTTGTTGCAACGGTTTGCGCAGTATAAACAATGGGTAAAATAAAATAAAATTTTAAGTTTAGTTGTGTTATGATATGTGAAATTTTTTTGTTATTTTAGAGTCAATCTGGGGAACCGATGGTGATGTGGTTGTCTGGTCTTCACATCCCCGAGACCTATTTAACGGCAATGGTCCAAACAGCATGTAGAAAAAATCAGTGGCCACTGGACCGATCCACTATGTTTACATTGGTCACTCAGTTCCGGACATCAGAAGACGTGTTGGAAAAAGAACCAATTGGGTGCTACATTGAAGGGTTATTTTTGGAAGGCGCTGGATGGGATTTCGATGAGTGTTGTTTAGTGAGACAAAAGCCCAAAGAGTTAATACAAGAGTTGCCCGTTTTGAAAGTGACTCCGACCGAAGTGCACAGGTTGAAATTACAGAACACTTTTCGCACTCCGTGTTACACTACTTCGGCTAGAGCCAATGCGATGGGAGTTGGACTTGTGTTTGAAGCTGATCTTGCTACGAAAGAACATGTTAATTTTTGGGTTTTGTATGGTGTTTGCATTATATTGAATCAAGATTAAAAATTCTGATTTGTAAAAAAAAGTTTTCGAAATAAAAGCGAAGTACATATTTCTAAATTTGAGAGAAATGATGCGAGATAATATACTTTTTATTTTTTTTTACATTTAGTGCCAGTTGGCAGATCATTCTTGAAAAGTGGGATATAAGATGCTGCGTGATAGAGATGCAAACGGGACAACTTTTCAATCTCGTTTCTACTCTATTCCCTATTTTTTAAAATTTTAAATTCCCGTTTCGACCTGAATTTTTTAAGTCAATAAAGACATGACAAAACCAAAATTCAGTGGAATGGAACCTGTTTATAACGTTTCTTTAGGGACCCGGTTGAGAATGATGTTATAACCGAATTGACGTTATAACCGAATTGACGTTATAACCAAATATCTTCTTGTAACGCTTATAAAGGGCGTTCAAAAATACCTAAACATGCAGAAAATTCAGTAGATTACTTTGTAGATTACTGTTCGAGTGATATAAAATGGATTTTGGTACGTTCATACACTAGACATGGCAGAACTACTAAACTAGGGTTGCCAACCGTCCTTCACTTGGCGGGACTGTCCCTCATTTAAATCTTGTGTCTTGCGTCCTGCCATATTTAGTAATTTCCCCAAAATGTCCCAATTTTGGACACTGTGATCCAGTTGAGCTACTGTATTTTTTAAATTTGCCACTAATGGGAAATGGAGCACAATATAGTTAGAACTATATTCTCAGATCTAAATCTTTGATCTGAGAACTAAGAAGAAGTAAGATGTAAATTTTATGAGAAATTTTTAAAACAAAAAAATGTTTTGCTAATACTGTAGCAAAAAATATTCTTTTAAATTGTA
>JAQFZP010001658.1:0-17784 GCA_034695745.1 Geophilus truncorum
GCTGCTATTAAACGTATTAATATTTATGATTTTATGATCAAGGGGGTAAAACATGATATTCTTTTAATTTTTTTCAAATAGTCCTAAATTAATATAAATTTATTGAGTTTGAATTCTTAAGATTTCGTGTTCTGTTTGCTCGACCCTTGAAATTTTACATTTTTAATTTTTCTCATATTTTTATTCATAGCTTTTTATCTGTTTTCAGAATTAACGAATTCAAGCGGTTCGTCGATGAACGTGAAAAAGCCAAAACAAAACACGAGAGATAAAATGGAAGCGAGTAAACGACGGGTTGAACAACCAAAAAAGAAAATGGTTTTGGTGAAAAATGAAGTGAAAGAAGAGAAGGCCAATAAACGACCCGCAGAACATACTGAAGAGGGAAAGGTTTCTGTTAAGATGGAAGGAATTGACGTGAAGAAAGAAAATGAGGAAAATGATTCAGTGAAGATGGAAGTAATGGACATAAAGACCGAGGAGGAAGATGAAGTAGTTTTCGTTAAGACCGAAGTGATGGACGTGAAGAAAGTGAAGATAGAAGTTATAGACGTGGATTAAGACGAAAATTAAAGTCTTAAGAAAAATCCAGGACGATTTTAAAATGGCGTGTTTACAAATTAATAATTATAATTTTTGCAAGTGAGAGATTCATTTTGCAACAAATAATAGCAAAGAAAAACCAGCTTTTTTTTTATTTTATTTCATTTTTTTTTTTTTTTTCTGTTAATTTTTGCATTATTTTAATGAAAAATAAAAAAGATCTTTGTTTCTTTGTAACTTGAAGGGAAAAATATACGGTACTTAAAACCTGAAACGATATAAATAAATATAAATATTTGTTGTGCTATTATTGTTGCTTCTCGCATTTTCACGGTTATTGCGTTTGCAACCGACGTAACCGAACCGCTTCATAACCGGAGTTTTCGAACGACGATACGGTTATCATCGCGATTATAACCAGAGTTTTCGAACGGACTGGTCATGACCGTAATAACCGCGGTTACTCCGGTTATAGTTTTCGAACACACCCTAAGCTGCCATTCCATTCCGTACCATTCCATTTGATCGATCCAAACGTACTGTAAGTTGAAAAATGATGATAATTTCTATACACGTTTACTTGTTTAGTCCTATAATCTAAGATTTCAATTTTTTCAAAAAAAATAAATTTAAACGTTTATAGCAACAAAGATGAGTGCCGATGAGTGTCCAAAACCATTAAAACGACATCAATCATCAGATGCAAATGATTCTGACGCCAAAAGGTTGAAAGCACAAGAATTGAGGGAAAATGAAGTGACAGAAAAATTGAAAGAACAACTATTGCCTATGATAGATAAGTTAACACGCATCGCAAACTCAACAGACGAATTGGACGAATGCCGAATTGGACGAATAAAAGTTGAAATTTCTAAGAAGCAAGAGGAAAAGCTGAAGCTAGATAAAGCAATGGATGAATTATACGAAGAATTGGATAGGAAACATATCGAATTATACGAAATGGCCGAGAAAAGCAAGAATTTCGATGAAGAGATTCGCGTTGCGTTTAAAAAGGTAGAAGAATACAAGAAATGTCGCGAGAGCATGATGCGAGCTATAAGACAATTGGAAAAAACGGAGTTGGTACAAGAACTCCGAAACTTCCACAAAGCCAAGAAATGTAAAAATTCAAACCTTTATTTTTGTATTTTAAATTTTCAAACTTTATTTTAAATTTTAGCTGACGAATCGGGAGAAGGAAAAGTGAACGATGATGAGAAACGAGAGATGCAAGGACTCGAGATGGATAAAAAAGAAGTTAAAGACGTCGGCACTTAGTGCACTTTAGTACAGTTCGAAGCTCGTTATAATAGTTCGTTATACCGTAAATTCATTATTTTGAAATTTTGAATTCGTTCGTAATTCGTTTTTTTTTTTTATAAAATTTAATTTGGCTGATAGCTGTTAATATTATTATATTATAAATAATAAATATAAGTGAGTTAAATTTCTGAAAATAAAAATTAAAAATTAATTATTAATTAATAAGTATATTATGATTAATTGATTTTTGAGACAGTCAGCGAAGCGGCTGCAAGACGCTAGTTCAAATAAACTCACTTTTTCTCACGCAAATAACCTTTATTTTCAAAATAGTACAATCAATTTACACTTAGGTTAAGTTTCATTAGTCTTCCTTCTCCTGTCATTTTAATGAGGCTGCTTCTGCTTCTGCTTCTGCTTCTGCTGCCGCTAACTTATACGACTTGGTTAATTTACCAGCCTTACGGCCCTGGACTCATTCCACGCCGGGAGAACGAATGTTGCGATTGATTCCAATTCCGAGTCTTGCCTTTCTCGAGGCTGGGTTCCAGCTCCAGGAAAAATGAGGTACCTTTGATTCAAAATTAATTAGTGTGCGAGTATTGTCGACGTGAGTTTCTTGTAAAAGAACTACTGTATGTCGAAAGAATGCTGTTTGATTCAGTTAACGAGGTTGTTTTGCTGTGCGGTGGTTGTGAAAAACCGCACGTTAAGGGAAACAAATAATTTAATGTAATTAGACATGGTTACTCAGGAGTACCTTGACGAAATCATCCTCCGATTCGTCAGTGTTAGTTTGGGTTTGTGTGGGTGGGGGTTTGGTTTGGTTTGATTTTTTTGATTTTATTTTTTTCGAATTTTTCTTGGTTTTATTTTTGGGTTTTTCGGCGTCTGGAGACGGATGTCGTTTTGCCTTTTACGTTGCAATCTTAGGTGTCAGTGACGGTTGGGGGGTGTTAACCGGGGGCACTATAGGAGTCGAAAATAAAATATCATCAGTTTTAGCATCCCTTCCGTTGAGTTTTGGACAGTGGGCGTTCGAATAAATGGCGGCGAAGGTGTTTCGAGTCGAGTTGCATTTTAGGAATTAAGTTCTCCAAAATGGTCATTTTGCATCTTTGCACCTTTTGTTCTGTCAACCGCTATTTAAGTTAAGATTACTTGCATCTTGCATTCCTCTTCGTAGTGTTGCTTTTTAAGTTGTTTTTCTGCCTCTATAAACTTCAACTGCCATTTCTTTGTGTTGTTTTTGAAGCCTCAAGTTGTTCTTTTATTGAGTGTTTTTAATTTTAAACGAAGTGTCTATTCTCACGGCAAATGCCGTGAAAATAGCCTACTGTCTATTTTCACGGCGTGACGTGTATGATGACGTCATGCCGTGAAAATAGTCGGCAGAAGTAAAAAATCGATAGAAACAACAGAAAATCGATTATTTTATCATCGTAGTCGATTAAATTAATCGTTTACAACAATAAAATAATCGATTTTTTAGATTATTTTATGATTTTATCGTTTTATAAGAACGGCCATGAGGTTCGACCTGTAGTTAAAATGACAATAGGAACTTTTCTGTCACTAGGGGTCCTCTGTATAAAATTAAAATTATTTTCCATGGCAACAAGACTCTTTGTTGATAGCAACACAAGCTAAATTTTCTGTTACTAAACAGATACAAAAAATGTATTCCTAAATTTACAGTATTTTAAAAAAAAAACTAATTTTTAAAATCTAAAAATGATTGAGTGCAGTTCCAGTTCATCAACTTCTAGACCATTTTCAAGCGGTATCATTTTTAAAAACCCAAATCGTAAGATAATAATATTTTGCCCTAAAAAAAATTTTTGCAAGGCCTATCTTAGTTGTAAATGTTCTTGTTTTTTTTTTGTTTTTTTTCTTTCTTTCTTTCTTTCTTTCTTTCTTTCTTTCGTTCTTTCTTTTTTTTCTTTCTTTTCTTTTCTTTTCTTGTTTTTTTTTAAATACAGCTGTTAATAAATTCTACGATGCAAAGTGGAGACCACTATCTGCCGGAGCTGCTACTACATCTAAACATATGATGCTAAAAGCTGGCCATTGTGAAGATTGTCCGTGTTATGATCGATGGATCAGGCACAAAGAAACTCGGGAACGTGTTATGAAAGAACGAGATCAAATGCCAGGTAGTAAAGCAATTTTACTAGTACGGAAATGAGAAAATAGAAAGTGTAGAGTGTTAAATACAGTTTTAATTTTATAATTTTATCTATAGAATTTCTGATACTAAAAATGGAATTCTAGTTTATAAACAGCTTATTTTTTATGAAATAATTGTGTGATTTCTTTTTATTAATATTTCATGTTTCTAAGAAGATAGATCTTTCATGGCATTTTATTATTATACGTAATTTTTTTTAATTCTTTAGTAATGTGTTCATCAGTAGGTGGTGAAAAAATGGGAATGACAGCTTGATGAGCTGCTAAGAGTCAATAGGTGCGATCAATTTCATTAAGGCAAAGTCACTTAACTGCCTTAACTATCTTAAGTGACTTAAAAAAAGGAAATGATGTCACTTTAAGTTAAGTGACTTTTTGTTAAATGCCTTAACCATAAGGGACACTTGGAGTTTCTTATTTGCCTTAAGCATGTGTCTTAACTTAATCTAGGTCACCTGCACTTTGCGACAGCCAGTTTTTAGGGAAATAAGTCACTTAACTTTGAAAAGTGTTCAATCTTACACTTATTTGCCTTGCTTTAACTTAACTTAAGCTAAGTTATGTTTTCCTCACGTATCTTAGAGAAATTGAATGCATCTATTGTCAACAAAAAATTTGCAAAGTTATATCCATTGTAAATTGGAATTATTGTCATTGTTTGTTTAATTTCTTTTCAAACTTGATCAACTATATTATTCTTTGTTTTTGAATTTTTTTATTTTTTATTTATTTTATCTTAAAGGCCCTGGAACATACACAATCAAAGATGACTTCAAGAAAGTTCGAACTCCCTGTTGGATTTGTGTGGGAAGAAAAGAATCAAAAATTAATATCAAAGGACCAGGTAATCTACTGCATCACTCAAGATTCAGTGGCATGACACAAAATACTGAATTTTATCACAGGAGCAAGAATTTTGAATTTTTAGCGCTTTGCAGGAAAAACTGAGTGTAGGATTTTCTAGCAAATCACAAAATTAGTGGCATGCCGAAAAATTTATCAACTACAGTAGACATCTTCTATTCCAGACACCACTTGGGTAGTAAATCAAAAATTGTTCGCAATAGTGGACTATCCGTCTTAGAGGCAATATTGGTCTTGTATAACCTGTTTGGTTTAGAAGGTTTTCGGATTAGAAAATGTTTACTGTATATTAGGAAAGATTCTCTAGTTGACCATCCCCGATTGTTACGATATATTAATATCAAGCAATCATGCTATCAACTTATATTTTTTTCGGAAATCGTTTTATCCACCTCTCAATATTTTGCGAATAATGTAAAGTTAACATTGAAACTATGTTTCAGTCTTATCTTCCCACAGATGCTTATAAGCTCAACCGAATTCATAAAAGCTGAAACATTGCATTCAGTTTTCTCACAATATATTTAGAGGTGGGTAAAACAATATAACTTGATATTATAATTGTATCGTATTAATATTGTATGAATCTTTGATGGACAACTAGAGAACCTCTCATAGTTAGTAAAATTTTGTAAAATTCATTTTGTGTGGCATTCTGCTGCATTTTTGGTAATGCGGTAAGTTGTCATCATACATTATGATTTTTTAATGACAATTTTGATTGACAGGCCCAAATGCCTATAATGTGAGTGGATTAGTTCACAATGGAGGAATTCCTACTATCTTAGCAGCTCAAGTTATTGGAAAGGGCAAAGATGTTGCAACCTATAGCCGTTCTGACACACCAGGTGAATAACTGAAAAGTTCATGATACGTAAACAATATATTATGGTACTGTTTGCTTAGTTTAGATAATGCAGATAACGGTTGCATTTAACTCATTTTACCTTTGAATGCCTTTAGGCTAAAAACATGTCATGTTTCAAACTTGTAGAAATTATAATTAAATTTAGAATTTTCATTAAATAAGGAAAGCACATGATCTTCTGGAGAACAAAATATTTAAAACCTATAAATTAGAATCGTTATTTAGAAATAAATCATTTCCCGAATTTATTTTGAACATCGATTTTAAATTAAAAAATTATACTATTTTGTAAATTACTAAGATTATATGCAAATTTAATGTGCAATTTATCAGCTGTGAAATACATGTCATAGTGATATGAGTTACCAGACAACTGCATTTGACAATTTTTGAACTCTACACTTCGAGAAACTTTAACTATTAAACTCTTTGGTGTAATTTATTGATAATTTCCATAAGTTTGAAACAAATTAAAAACTTTTAAGTTTTTAATCCAAATGTAACACAGGTTTTTGTAACTTAGCTATTTTTGTCTTTTGGGCTAGATTAAAAATGGTTGGCGATTAGGTTAGGTTAGGCTTAGAGTTGTGTTTTGCTTTGGAAGAAATTTCTTTCCTCGACAACATATCAATTAAAAATCATTTTTCGATCAATGTGACGTAAGAAGAAAAAAGAACAAAACAACAGGTTATTTCAATATGGCTTTTTTTTTTTTTATTTGAGCTACTAACTTGAGAATTTGAGGAAAACAACTTGATAATTTGCATAAGATGTAAAGTTTGTCTCATGGATCCTTATTTTAATATGTGACTTACTTGTACTCTGTGTGTAACATTGTTCAGTTGTACTTGTAGAAATAATTTTTGCATTACTTTTTCTCTACTTCAGCTCCCAATCATTACAAAATCCCAAGTCCATTTGACTCCTTGAGCTTGAAATGGAAAAAAGAGAAAGAACTTAAAAAACAAGGCATGAAAATCTTTATCTAATTGTATTTTATGAATTGCACTTTGATTTATACAATTATTTTTATTTTACAGTTCCGAAAACTTGCTTATTTTGCCCATCAAGCAGCACATCCAAGCAAACAATCAAATCTGCTGCAGGTTTTAAAAATTATGAATAATTAAATATTTAAATACATACTTTGAATTGTACCGGTATTTATCAATAGATGTTGCAGACAGAGACTGCAACACAGGATCTTACCGACTTTTCTGGGGAACGGATACTTTCCGAGGAAAATATTACATGGACAATTGAACTTAATGAAGACTCAGGATTTAATAACACACTCGTTTATTTAAAAGAACATTAAATGTGATTTAGAATTATTTTATGGACTATTAATATAAAAACGTATAAAAAATGTACAATGAAAAATTAAAAATATCTCAACATCATCATCTTCTTTATTACATAGTTGGTTAACATTATCGATTTGTTAATTAGTTAATTCTGATTTATTAGTTTATTGCGGTAATGTGGTTATTAAAAAAAAAATTAGTACGTGCTAGTTTTCTAGCTTGACCATGGTTGTTTGACGGCTTGTTTTATATTTATTTTTATTTCGTTTATTTAAACTTAAAACGAAGTGGGGAAGTGGTGCAACAATTAGCTTCGCAGTTCGCACGTACTTCGCGTCATTGTAGACAAGACAACGTGTGAACTCGGTGCTTTGTTACGTTTTGTTGTGAGAATTACGTTTTGGAATAATGGAATTCATAAGTTTTGTTGATTTTAGGGCTAGTTTGTTACATTTGCTCGAAAAATCAAGCTTTGTGAAGTTTCTTACGATAACGTGTCAACAACGATTTTGCCGTTCGTATAAAACCAATATAAAATATTGAACATTTGTACATTTTTTGTTAATCGTAATTTCTTCTTTAAAAGTCACGGAATGCCGAAAGTTCGCCGAAGTCGCAAATCACCGCCAGAAGGCTGGGATCTGATCGAGCCGACATTGGACGAGTTGGATATGAAGATGCGCGAAATCCAAGACGATCCGCAAGACGGCAAAAGACACGTCGAAACAATGTGGCCGATTTTTAAGATTCATCATCAGAGATCGCGTTACATCTACGACTTGTATTACAGAAGGAAAGCGATAAGCAAAGAGTTGTACGATTACTGTATCAAGGAAAACATCGGAGATAAAAATCTGATTGCCAAGTGGAAAAAGCAGGGATACGAAAATCTTTGCTGCTTGCAGTGCATTCAGACTCGAAATACAAATTTCGGCACCACTTGCATCTGTAGAGTCCCAAAGAGCAAGTTGGAAGATGGAAAAGTTGTCATGTGCGTTCATTGTGGCTGCACTGGATGTTCTGGGTGATTAGCTAATTAATATTATTCTTTGCAACAAATTTAACTGTTAAAATAATAAATAAAAAAATCTCATATTAACAGACAGTTAAGTTTTTTTTTTTTTTAAATTACAAATTTTTTTTATTCAGCAAAAATTCAGTTTTATGTTTTAAAATATTCCTAAAAATGCAATTAAAATATAAATTTATTACACGGTACTTAAAATGTCTTTTACTTGAGCAAGATGTTGCTTAACATTACAACTTGTAATTCGAACATATTTAAAATTATAATTTTGGCATTAGAATGATTGGTTAATTTTATTATCATTGAAAGAATGATTTTTTAAGAATCTTCAATTAATTTTAACATAAAAACTATTTGTTTAAAATCAAAATAATTGTAAATTAATTAACGCAGCAATTGCATTTTATGTAATAGTGCTTTTCTCCATAAGGTACATTTTCTACACAACCTCATCATAAATTGAGGCTTTCAAGACTTGTAAGAATTAAAATGATAAATTGTAGTATGACTTCATGCAATCTTACACAAACATAATGACAAAAGCATTATAATGACTAATAGCCAAGAGTAAAACACTATGATAAACATTACGAGTTTGGCTAGTCACTGAGTGTTGAGTGTTGAGATTTTACCACTCTTTTTACACATTTCCACTTAATATAATTCATTTAACTTCAATCAAACTTGGTATTGGGCACATATTGAACAAGCAATGTCACTGCAAGAAACAGTCTTCCATTGAGAATAATTGGTCAATCCTGTGAGCGCAACACAGTTTTTCTGGAATGATGTTGGTTCACCCTTCATCCAGTGAGGCATTTTCGCTCTGGATTCATAGACAAAATTCCACACTCTTTTTCTATGCTTTATGCCTGTGAAGTAATTTTTACAAGTCAACTCTTCTTTAATATTCGCAAATAGATGTTCAACATCCAGTTTCGATCTGATTGGCAACAATTTCATCTGCTGTTTAGTGCAGTTCTCGCGCGCTTCATCTAGCATGTATGGGTCTGATACGACTTTTATCTGGTCGGGGTCTGATTTGTTATAACACATGAAACAACTTAAGTACGACTCGCAGTTTTGGTTTTGAAGTTTCCCTGCAGGGGTGATTACGACACACTTGTCATTCATGTCGTTGGGGTAACCAGAATCCCACAGTGGTTGAAAATCGCTGTTAGATAAAGGAGCTTCATCGATGTTCCACTGGTAATCCAAGTTTTCGGTAACTCCTAATATAAAATAAAAATTACTTGTGAATTTCAATAATGATAGGGGAAATTAGAAAAAGATCTATGGTGCTAAAGCGTGCTTAAGTGCTAATGATCTATTCTACATTCCTTAAGGTTATTTACACACAGGTGTTTTTGAGTGACCCTTTTGAAGCAATCATGCCTCGAAAGAGTGGAAAATCAGTTGTTTATTTTTTCATGACTGCTAAAGGTTTACCCGCACGTGCTTTCGCACTTTCAAATGTGCAGAGGTGTACGCATACTCCTTAGGATTAAAAACAAACGTGCCGCTTATGTACGCCTTACATCATAGTGCATTTTAGTGTTTCTTATTTCCTCTAGTAACATTTTATTTTCTTACCTATGTAAAATAAATCAATGGGGCAATGAGAGTGCAGTTTAAGCAATCTGAGCGCCAATTCGTATCTCTCGTCCCAATTTTTTACCGTCACCAATTCACCTTTGTACTGTTTACACAATATCACCGAATCGAAAAACGAATTCGGGGGTAAAATTTTGAGTGTTATATCTGAAACAAAGTATTATTAAATCAGTTTTGTTTTATTTTTTTTAAACTGTGATAAAAATGCAAAAATCTCTATTGTGGCATTTTTTAATTTTTTTTAGATTTTTTTTTTCTGTAGAAATATTCCGAAATAGAAGGTAAACTTTAATAAAAACTATAGCCCAAACCATGCTGTAATAATTTTTAAAACAACAGTTGTCATAATTGCCACAAATATTTTGAAATTGAATTGTAAGCAAATACCAAAAATGTATTCCTTAAAAATCTTGGACAGAAATAAAATAGCCAGGGAGCTAAATCAGCTCAATCTTGGACAGAAATAGCTCCTGGGCTAAATCTGCCCAATCTTGGGCAGAAGTAGCCTCATTTACGAATTTGATCAACATTCGATACGAATTTACCACAATACGTTTCGTCGGGGTTCAAAGTCGGCTTCCACTTTCGGTCTGAATCGCATTGATGTGACTGATAAACTCCACTGCTTGGGTCGTCCGAACACAATGACCACACTTTGGTTCCGATCAGCCTCGAAGGATGGTCATCTGACCACTTGGCATGCCATCGCGGGTCAATCGGAGCGTCCAGTAAACATTCGCAATCATCGATGGATTCTAGAACTGACCACTGCGAATTGCCTTCGCATAACAGTGTTCGGTGCGAGGGCGATTTTCGCACCCACGAACATTTCTCGGTCACGTTGCTTCCAATTATATATTCGGATAACAAAGGATCGAAGTTTTCGACCACTGAAGATTCGAATTCGAAAGCGGTGCATCCTGTGAGTGATATTGTCGTTTATTTGAAAACACTTGGCATTACAATTCGGCATTTAGCTCACCGCACGAATTCTCTGATAGCGTTCTCCAAAATCTGAACTCACTACACATAAATGTAGCTGCAGTCTTTGAATCAGGATGACTAGTACATGTGATAGTTGACATTGTAAAAAACTGATTGCTACCGCTCCATTTCAACACTGCACCCATTCTCTTTAAGTGATGCGGGCCGTGAGTACATTCTTAGGGGAAGGGGGAGAAAATTCACAAAATAAAATTACTTTTTTTTTTTTGTGAAAAAATTGCGAATTTTACCACATGGAAAATCAAGATAAACAGTCCAAAAGAAATCCCAAGTACATATGAAAAGTCTGTGAATGACATACTGTGCTCCAGGAGCGCACAGATGCCTTACAATGGAGCCCACATTTTTGTTTCCAGTCCAGATGACTATTTTTGGACTATCGGCTTTAGGAATTTTTATACGACATGCTGTAAAGGAAGAGAAATTAAAAATTGAATGATATAATATACAAACTTGGTGTGTTTGATTGCAATTTACTTTTCGGTTCTGCCCAGTTGATTTTAGTTGATACGAAAAAAGCAGAGATGAATAATAATATCACAACAACAACTGAAACCAGAAAAAGAATCAAGACATGCCGCCAGAATCTAGAAAAGATTTAATTACCGTATATAAAAGTAATGACAAATTTACAAGTTTTATTTTAACTTACTTCTTTACATCTTGTTTGGTGTGCTCTGATGGAGTAACGGCACTTGTGCTCGGCTTGCTCGCATTTTCACCTTCGGCCAGTGGCTGTCTGCGGCGTATATTTCTATTCATTTCCCCTTAAATTAATGGCGAAAAATCTGTAAGTGTGACCATTGTAAATGAAATTTCTGTATGTTTAGCATGCGTTATTGTTACATCACTAGCTCGTATTCTTGCTCTATAAAATGGCTGTTTGAGATGAGTAAGGAAGGTGTCGAATCTTTTTAAGAAATGGTAAAATTTTGTTCAAATTAAGATGTAGGCATTTATCAACTTGTTTTTTTTACAGTATTCCATTGTCAAACACGGATACATATTTACCTATCGGTTTCTTGCACGATGGAAAACTTTGGGTTTTATAAGTTTTCCCATTCTTCTGTTTCCTATAATGATCATGTACCATTTTACATCAGTAAGTAATGCAGGTCAATTTTTACGCATTAATTTGAACGAGATTAAACGAAAAATTTTGTAGCATTTAGTCTGATAATAATTATATTGAAATTATTACGAAATAACGAAATTGCAAATTGTTTACAAATTGTGTTTGTTGCTTAGTTACTCACTAATACTTTGCAGGAAGCCAAATGTGCCTACGCTTTGCTACTTGTCGTTAGCTACTGGTTTTTTGGCATACTTCCTTTAGCAGTTACTGCTGTATTGCCAGTTGCATTGATACCTTTGCTGGGCATTCTGCCGTCAAACAAAATAGCCATGGCTTACATGAAAGTAAACTAATTTTACACTTTTTATTGACCACAGTGTCGAATTTTAATTCTTTTTGTGACAGGACATAAACATGCTGCTCTTCGCTGGTATTGCTTGTGCTGTAGGCGTCGAATACAGCAACTTGCATCGACGGATTGCATTGAAGGTTCTTTTGTTGTTGGGAACACAACCACGCTGGTTAGAGAAATACTTGTAGAAGGTTATTTACCAGTTACCATATTAAAAATGCACAATTTTTTATTAGGTTATTTTTGGGCTTTTTGTTAACGACAATGACTCTTTCCATGTGGATAACTAATACCTCCTCCGCTGCCATGATGACACCAATTGCAGATTCTGTTTTATTGGAAATGTACCCATTTGAAAATCCGGACGACACTGATGGTTATTATTAATAATAATAATATTGTGCTCGAATTGAGATTTTATTATTAATTACGTTTATTAATTATCTCATGTGCAGATGAAAGGGCTTCGAAAAAACCACGGTAAGTACGGTAACCGTAGATTTCACATTTAGCATTAAAAGGACGCTAAACATTATTTTTGATAAGTTGACAATATATGGCGCTATTTAATTTATTCATGCAACCCTTTCATTAGCAGCCACAGCCCACAGATTAAAAAAATACATCACACACAACTTGAATAGGAATTTTAGTAATAAAGTTATAGCCCTTGCAATTTCTGTGCCCCTTAAAATTCTATGAAACATTTGTGGTTAGGCTTTCTGGGCTATAGCTAATGAGAAATAAACGAACTCGTCTACTGTGTAACGATCTACTTTCAATATTTCCCCCAGAAAAGGGTAACACAGCCGGAGTCAAGCACGAAAAGAATAATCTTGATTGATTAAACATATTCAATTTGGCTAACAGAGCTTCAGCTTCGAGGCATCAAAAATCAGTATATTTTTACCTATTGCTGGCAATGCGCGTAGATTTTTGCAAACCCGGTAATGGAAGGATTAAGATAAGAATAGTTTGAGTTCTCATGCTTAGAATCATTGGGGAATAAATCTCAATATGACATTAAATTTTAACCATAGAAATCAAGCATTGCTTAAAGAAGCTTACAACATGCGAAATGGTATTTTGTTGTGCATATGCAACGGTGCTAACATCGGGGGCACTGGTACTATGACGGGAACTGGATCGAACTTAGTACTGGCTGCTACAATTGACAGGTAGCAAAACACGTGACTAAATTTGGGGAACAATTTCTGTGTTTGAATTTTTTTTTTTAGTTACTATCCTGAAGGCGAAATAACCATAAATTATATGATATGGATGGCTTTTTGCATTCCCAACATGCTCGTGTGTGTTGCACTGATGTGGGTCGTGTTTCAACTGCAGTTTTTAGGCATAAAAGAAACTTTCGCAATGTAGGTCAATGAAAATTGATGCATTTGATAACAAATTATGTGTGTGTTTTTACAACTAACAGACGAAGAAAAATGGACAAAGAAGTTGTTACGAAAACTCGAGATATTATTCAAACGAAATACAACGAATTGGGACGCATGAGGTGAGCACAATTGGTTTGAACTGTTTTAAAAAAAAAAAACCGAATTGGAACAATTTCTTTTTGTTGTAGTTTTCATGAAGGGACTGTTCTTGTTATTTTCATTTGTTTGATACTTTTGTGGATATTTCGCGCTCCTGGATTCATGACTGGTTGGAATGAAGCTATTGGAAACACAGTGTTAATGAGTTTTTTTTCGTTTATGTGTAAATTTGATTCTTAATACTATGCAAAAACAGGGGTATCAAGGATTCGGCATCTGCAGTTCTGGCTCTGGCACTCATGTTTATACTTCCGTCCTGCCGAGACTGGTGGTGGTCTGATATAGCAGGTAAAAGTTGAGAATTTAATAAAACGATAGGGGAATAATCATTCAAGGTTTAAATTGCAGATCGCAGTCTTGATCCACCACCACCGAAATGTTTGACTTGGGAAATTGTTCATGCACGCTTTACATGGGGTGTTCCTTTTATAATGGGTGGTGGTTTTGCGATGGCTGACTCAATTAAAGTAAGAAACTTTTTAGGAGATATACAGGGTTTTTTTTTTTTAAGTTCTGATCACATTTCAACTTTAGTTTGTTCCCAATTTTTTTGCTTTGCAGCTTGAAAATCAAAACAACAACAATTTAGTCTCTTTTCTAGAGATTATTTGGCAGAGCCAATTAAATACAGTATACCGTATCGTATCTTAGCTTTTTGACATGAAGGGATTTTTCATAAAATTAGTCAGTAAGAAATTTAAAAAAGAGAGTAGTCTTAAAATTATTATATTGAAAAATAGTTTCTTCTTCCTTTCCCATGTTTATTAAAGCTAGACGGATTATGACTCCAGGAAGTTATAGAACCACTGAAACAAAAGCAGTAATCTATCGTACTGTCAAGTTGATATACAATATCATATCTTCAGATTTTTTCTCGAAAATTTCCGCAGCAATTGTACTGTTTGCACTGCGTTCATAACATCAAAGTTTTGATTGCACCATTTATGTTATAAAGGAAATTATGTTTCAAACGTATATGGTAACATGGAAATTTCTCTTAATTAAATAAAATTAAGCTCACTTGATTGCACTATGCTTACGCTGCATTGTATTTTGCAAAGTTTTGATTGCAACGGCTAGGTCTGCCGCAATCAGACTTTATTTTTCAATTAATTAAATTAATTCAAGATCAATCTCACATGAATATTAATGCGGGATTTTGTAGAGTGTTGAAGAAAAGACACGAGATCAGAGTTTAATAATTAAATAACAAAATTTTATTCGGGTCGATTTACAACATTATTTCATAAAATAAAGCTTCCGGATGGGTCACGGCTTGACGGCACCATTTCCGATTAGGGAAAGTCCGCGGGATTCTTCTCATGCTGTTGCACTGATATGAGCAGTTTCGACAGCTGGATGTGAAATTGTGTAAACTACTCTCTTGTGGCCGATGTTCTTCGGGTTTTTGACCCAGTTTCTGCAGTTGCACTGCTTTTTCTGGAGCTGCGAGAGTCCTTTAGTCACGTGCTTGCAATACCTAGGTCGAGCATTGAGTTTAGCATTGGTTTTAGTTGGACCGAAGCTCTTCTTGGGATTTTTGAAAGTCCAGTTTGCATTTCACTATTCAAAGTTTTCTTTGGATTTGCATTATTTAGTCAGAAATCTAAACAAAAATACTGGACATGCTGAGTATAATAGTGCTAAAAATTTAGGTTTTGCTGCACTGCTTCAAGCGATAGTCATATAATAGTTAATTGATTTTTTTTTTTTGTTTAGTCTTTCTGTTTGTATCTACAGTATTTTATTTTTTTAATATTAAGTTAAAATGTGTCTACGGCCATATATTATTTACGACTAATTTTTAATTTATTTCTCAACTTTTATAGGCTTCTGGTCTCTCTGTCGTTATCGCACAGTGGCTACTGATTCTCGAAGGCACATCGCCAGTCCTCCTGTGTTTAATCGTGATGTTTATGACGGTATCTGTGACGTCAGTGACCAGCAACACGGTGACTTCGACCATTCTACTACCGATCATGGTGGAATTGGCCAACGCAATGAAGATACCTCCACTTTACCTTCTTCTGCCAACCACACTGGCTTGTTCCTTCTCATATCTTCTACCAATCTCGACACCTCCAAATGCAATAGTGTTCGAGCGGTCCAGAATGACGGTGTCGGTAATGGCCTTAACGGGATTTTGGTTAGCCATCGTGTCAATTCTAACCACTACTTTCATGATAACTTTCTTCGCGCCAGTGGTTTTCGACATGCATGCCGTGCAGTCCGTAACTCACTAGTATTATTAATACTTGATTTAATGTTAAAAGTTTTTGTGTTAAAATCGTTATAAATTTGAAATAAAATTTAGTGTTGATGATTTTTGAGGTGTTTTTATTTTTACACTGAATAAATTGTCATTTGATAAATTTTTTGCATGATTTGTATTAAGTTTTTGGATGGCAACGTCGCTTCTGGTTTCCTTGACTACGAGATGGTTGTTTACTTCTTTATTTCTTATTTTTTTTCCTGTTTTCCTAAAGACGACTTCGGATAAACATGGGGATGAAATTCGAACGTGGGAATTACTAAATTCGAGAGAAACGATCCAAAACAAAGTTACAGAGGTGCACAGAATGGATTTGCCTTTCCTGATAACCGAACAACAAAATGTCTTAGCCACCAGTTTACTGCAACTCCGTGACGACAACGTCCTCACAGACATTTATCTAGAATGCAACTCGAGAGTCGTCTTTGCTCATGAGATGGTCCTATAGTCGCCACAAGTTCATACCGTACTTCAGTTCTCTTTTGACCGAACTCTAATTATCAACAAGACCGAAAATAATCCAATTTCATGACTTCTCCAAAGAAGCCATGAACGTTGTCATATTATTCCTCTATGGGGATGAGATATATCCAATCCTCAAGAAAATCCAACCTTTTCTTCGAGAAGTGCCCACATCTTGGACATTGTGCCACTCATCAAATTTACTTGGAATTTCTTCTTCAGAAGTCTTTCGGTAACTAACTACGTAGACATTTGGCTCACGAAATAACCTCATAAAAAATAAAGTGCAAATAAATATGATATGACACATGTAAGAAATAATTCATATACTTAGTTTTTAGTTTATTTTTCTCCCATTAGAGGTCATTTATTGGTGCTGACGTAGTGACGTATGATACAGCCCATGCGCACTGACTTTCTTCTCGAGAATCATTTTTGCTTTTGTCGAATCGTCGAATAACGGTGCTCCTCGATAACGGTAATATTTTGCTTGGTTTGTCGAATTCCGCTTGCTGAATGCAGTTTATCCCGATCTAAACTCACACAAGTTGACCCAAAGTTCATATCGTATCAGGATTTTAAGAGAAAACTTGAATTTTACGCTAATTTTATACGTTTGAATTTTTCCAATGGCCGCCATTGCAAGTAGCTACGTCTAAGGTCGTATCTTGTTGTGCTTAAATTTATTTTTCATTCGAACGTTTTATTATCGCAAGTATTGATTTATATCAAGTATTGGTTAATTTAAAGTGTGATGAAGTTCGAAATAAGAGTTCACGAATCTCAAATCTACAGCGGGTTGGAACCGATTAGAGCTTAGTTCGTTCCATGAATTCCTAATAGCGCCCTCTGCGGCCAAGTGGTGGCGACAGAAAGCACATTGTGAGAGTTAAAACCTGATTCTATAATTACGGGTTTTCAACGTTTCCACGGGGCCAAAACAATCGCGAATTCCCGATTCGGGAATGCGCGATCGGTTGGGCTGTTCCCATTCTCGTTCTCTACTGTTTCGCGTGCTGCACGCTGCAGTCTTCACTGTGCCGTTCTGAAAATATTCGCGAGAAAAATGCAAGGCAGAATGGAGTTTTTAACCCTAATCAATTTTATTTGAAAACATTTTATTATTATTTCTTATTTATAACAGATGGAAAACTCACAACAGACTTGGGATTTTCTACCACCTGATTGGATAATGTGTGAATCCAAAATAGAACATTTGAATTATTACTTTAATATCAAAACGAACCAAAGTGTCTGGACTAGAGACGAAGTTTTATCGATCGAGTCCGAGTGCAGAAAAAACAATGAAAAGGCATAACAGAAAAATATTATATTTAATTCATTCTAATTTTAAGTAATTTTTTTGGGGGTTAAAGGGTCTTG
>JAQFZP010001659.1:0-17783 GCA_034695745.1 Geophilus truncorum
TATTTGTCAAATTAACCGATTCGGCGCTCAGAGCGATAGAAGAATACTTAATCTGTCGGGTAAGTCGGTTTTTACGTGTCTAAACCCCGTTTTGAAGAGGTTTATTGCCCTTTTTTCATTGGCATCTGGGTTACTTGTGTGCAAATTTCTCCATATTCCGAGTACTCGGGGAGGGGGAATTTTTCCTTCTTGATCACCCCTGATCCTCTTTCCCGGTGATTTTCCCAGTTTATTTAGACTGGGATTGATATGTTAAAAGGGTTAAATGGGGATTTTAGCACCGGGGATTTTGATAATGAATATTTTTTCGTTTTTTCGAGACATTTTTCGCCAAAGTAGTGATAAGACCCGATTCGAATTCGATACTCGAAACTGAAACTCCCGTTTTATTCTGTTTCCTAGTAACTGAATGCCTGGTTAAGCAGTTCATTATTTAATTCAAACAGGAAATTTCAGTGTCTGAAAAAATATAAAAATCAACAATCAAAATAAAAAAATAATTTTTATTTTCTCTAAAATATTTTATTTAAAAAATGGAACTGCATCTAAAATTCAGTGATTCATAAAAATTCTTGATGATTTGGGAAAAAAACCATTGCAACAAGTGAAAGCTCAATAAAGTGCACTAATTTTAGACATTTTAAATGGCTGCTCGCACTCTGCAAAATGACATTTATTCATTTAAAATGTCAGAAAAGTTGCAATAGGGGATTGTTGGAATTGGGTCTTGCAGGGGTTTATAACTTGGCCAAGATGGCTGAAAGTATGAAATTATGAGAAACCTAGTTATATTTTTTAGTTATGAGTTTAAAGTAATTTGGAGAATAAAGTTTTTGTTGCCTGCCTTGCCCTCTTTTCAGGGCAGAGATGCCAGAGGCTACTTAGTAACAGGTACTTGCACAATCAGGTGAAACCAGCTTCAAGCTCTAGCTTTTAGGCTTATTTAAAATATAAAAAATGAATATTTTTTAATGGCAAGATAAGGGGTGCATTTGTTTTGGGTTTTTTTGGGGTCACGAAGGGGTTTGTGGGTAGGGGTAGGGGTCAGTGGTTGGGTGTGTTGTGAAGTTGAAGTTGGTGGAAGAAGTTGTTTGATTTTTTTATTTTTTATTTTGTTGGAGTTTTTTATTTTTTGGGAAATGGATGTTATAAAATAGGTTCTTGGCCTCATTACCATCCTTGACCTATGACTTGAAATTGAGATTTAATTAGAAATTAACATTTTTTTTGCAGCTATTTTTTAATTTTTTTTTTTTTAAATTTTTTTTTTTGAGAAATGGGTTTGAGGTTTAAGCTGAAATAATAATAAATTGTGGGGTTTTTAAGTGTTGGATTAGGGCTAAATTTTATGTTTGGTTTAAATTTGACAGTTCAAAATTTATCTTGTTTTTTTATGCCTAAAAATCATTTTACTGTAGTTAAAATACAAAGTTGTTGAACATTTGTTTCAAAAATTAATAAAAAAAATTTTCGGGCCTATTTAGATTAGAATGTGTTTAGGAACAAATTAAGCCTAAAAGTCACTGATTTTTCAAGAAATGTTTTAAAATTTAATGTTTTTATATTTTTTTAATTTGAATTTTATTACGAGAAAAAAATGTTCCACAATTGTAGTTGAAAAGTAACAAATTTTTATGACTTCCATTCTACACAAATAATATTTTTATTCATCTGTTGAAGGCAAAGTTCATTGATTGGAAGAACACCTAGCAGCTGTGTTGAGAAACAGGAGTTTTACCCCTCCTGTATATTGTCAATTGATGCTCTTTATTCAGACTCAATTCATACACACATCACCTGCTGCTGGTAATACAATACCAATGTCCTCCTCAGCACAACACACTGAACAATGCAAAAATATTATAACATTCTCTTAAAAATCAAAGTAAAAAAATTGGACTTTTTTAGTCAAAATATAAAAAACTGCTCATGGGTTAACAGAGTGATTCATTTTTTTGTATTTATCTTCACAACTGTTGTTGTTGATTATTGAATTCAAACACAAGCATTTGACTCAACAAATTTTTTGCATCTTATCTAATTAAAAAAAATTGACAAAAAAAAATGTTTCAAAATTCATCTTTGATGTTTTCAAAGAGAATGTGAGACAACTTTGGCTCAAGATTTCTTGGCCATCCAAACATGGAAATTCAAAAGTGACTGCATGGCTGAATTCCTCTCTTCAAGATGAGTTTAAATGTATAAAGGTTTTACTCAACAATGCAAAATGTTTTTGGTTAAAATGTATATATTTAAAATGACTTTGCTTAGCTTTCGCATAAAACTGTAAATTTGTGCTTGAATGATTTGGGTAAAGGTTAAATAGAGCATATTTATAGGATACATTATTTCCACTTGATCATAATGGGAATTTGTGTTATTCATTCATGAGAGCAGGTGAAGATTGGAATTTTTTTTTATTTTTTTCCAGTTGGAAATAATGAGTGATGATTAACTTGTAAGTGAAGTGTAGAGATTAGGTCTGTTGTCACTTGATAAGTTGGAGGAGGAAAATGGGGTTTGTGAAACAAAATGGTTGAAATTGAAAGGGAATTGAGGAAGGAGAGACAAGAAGAAACTGGTTTCTTCAACATTAAGTGGCTGCAAGCATGGAATATCCTTTTTAATTTTTTTTTTATTTTTCAAAACTGGTTGCATTAATGATCTTGCATTAAAAAATAAATTTCTTGTTCTTTGTAGGCCAAACACAAGTGGTTTCTTTTTTTTTTTGTTTGGAAAAAAATGGAAAAAATGAAATTGAATAGTTAGGACTAGTTCAACAACATTTTCTTGCCTCATTATCTTCATGTATGGCTGCCATGTTGGTTTAATTTTTTGAACAACAGATGGGTGACTACAGGAAGGGGTTGGGTGGAGGGTGTGTAGTGTGGTGTGATGTGATAGAGGGTAAATAAGTGTGGATTGTGGGAAGTGAAGTGGATGACACTGAAATTGATTGATTTTTAAGGAAATTTTTATAATGTAGAATGTCAGCTGATGTGGAATCAAAGAGAATAATTTATTGTTGCCAAGATAAATTTATGATAAATGCAACAATTTATTTGATATTGTTTAAAATGACAAAAGCAGATATGAACTTGCAGAAAAGACCTTAAGGGCTATTTTATAAACAATGCTGTAGGCCATAAATAACAAGTGGTTGTATTATTTTAGGGTTAAAATAATTGAAAAAACATAATTGTAAATTCTAAAATAGCTGCCATTTATTTCTTTTTCTTTAAAAAAAATCATCTAAATATTTATTTATTTTAATTTTGAATAAAATAAATAAATAAATAAATAAATAAATAAGAAACTTGCTTCTGAGCAGTTTAATAACAGATAAGTGAAAGGACCTTTAGACCAAGGTCAGCCTTGAACACCTGTGGACCTCTACAAAATGGTCTCAGGGCGAAGGATATATTTTGAAATGATTCTGTAGGAAGTATTTTGAATTCACCCACCTCCCCACCCCACAATCCTTTTCTTCCTACTTTTTTTCATGTTCTCTTTGCACTGTTTACTGGGTTAGTGGCTTCCTACTGACTAACCCTTTCGATAAAAAAAAAATTCAAAATAAAAAAGTTATGTAAGTGCGAACTTGAGAAATAATTTTAGGCTTATTTTGCAAGCAGGTGCAGACCATGTTTTAAAACCATTATGACACATAAATAAAAGTTACGACTCTTCACTTTGTTTAGCGTAGATATAAAAAATAAGGGTGTTAAAATAAAAGTCACTTATTCCTGAAAAGTATCTTTTTAAAAAGAGAAATTGCACGTTGTTAATGTTACTCTAGCAATTATTTGTTTTACGAAATGAACAAACTTTAATTTCTTGAATAAATAAGGTTATTAGTTCATGAAATTGTCCCTATTTTCCCAAGTGTTGTTGTGAAACATTCCTCCACAATATATCGTTCATTAATTTTTTTTTTTATTTTTTTTATTGCAGGGAACTACAAATAGGCAACCTACTATCCAATTCGTGGGAAATCAAGGGGTGAGTGCATGATAATGAGATTTATTCTAGCTGTAACTGCTTTTCAATGCTGAAATGTTGTGACAGTAATCTGACTGCTTGGAAAACCCAATCCTGGCTTTGGATGTGTAGAAATGGTGGAAAATGGAAAATTTTAAGACAAGAATGTGAAATTTTGAATTGAGAAAAGATGGTGCAGATGTTTTTATGTTGGGTTTTTCTTATTCCAGTTTAGTTGTGGGGTTGAATAATGGGTTTACATTGCTCTGAATTTCATTTTTGTAATGAGATTTCCATTCAAAAGTAAACTGGAATCAAATAATGGTTTAATTTAATTTCAGTTTACTTTACTTGTGAATGCATTTTTAATGGTGGATCAACACTTTCGAATTTTATTCCATTCAAAAGTAAACTGGAATCAAATAATGGTTTCATTTACTTCTAGTTCACTTGTGAATATGTTTTTAATGGTAGGTGAACACTACTGAGAATTGATGTTTTTTAAAAGTGAACTGGAATTGTTACATCATTCCAGTTCACTTGTGAATGTACAATTCCATGTAATTGATTATTTTAATAATTTGATAACAGGTATAAAATACGTAACAGATGTACGAACATCTGTACGAGAAACTTCCTGTACGATCAGTCAATAACGCCACTTTCCATTCATGATTGGGTCGTTTTCACAGTTAGGCTTCGCAGGATATGACGTAATTTTTGGGAAAAAAAATTGTTAAAGTGAGAGCAAAGTGGGTTAAAGTGGTTTGGGCACTTGGAATCTCATTTAGCTTTGATGAAGGTCGATTGAGTTTCTTTTCCATGGTTTGTTTCAGTTTTAGTCACTTTGATCGAGTTGAATGAATAGTGATTTATTTTAACCTTGGTTTTGAACCGTAAAACGGCAAATTAACAGTTGGGATGTTTATTAAGTGATGAAACGGTGGTGAAAGAAATTTTCTAAGATTTTATAAATTTGGGACTTATTTAAAAAAAAGACAATTTAACGTATTATCTTTGCAAAATTAGCATTCAATATCTCGGTTTTTGAAGTTTTTGTGGATTTTAGAAAATTGTTTTTGTTTACATTTGTGTATTCAAACAATTTTCAAAAACCTCAAAGACTTTATAAACCAAGATATTGAATGTTATTAATGTTTAATTTACGAAATAACGTTATTTTGATATTTTAATCGTTGTAAAACATTGATTTTCGTTATGAGTACCTGAATAAACGGTATTTAAACGTTAAATCAGTGTTTATATAACGTTATTTTTAGAGTTTTAATCGCTGTACAACATTAATGGCATTCAATATTTTAGTTTTTGACGTTTTTGTAATTTGTGAAAATTGTTTTTGATACTCAAATGAAAATAAAAACCACAAAAAACTATAAAAACCAACATATCGAATGTCATTATTAATTTCACGTTATAATTATTGGAATAAACAATATTTTAACTGTTTTTAACGATAAAATATAAAAATAAAGTTTGTTTCACAAATAAAACCCTAAATCAATGGTTTTCAATAATTACCGTAAAAGAATGAAATAAGAGTTAATTTTTAAATGTTCGTGTTACAGTAATTGTTGAAAATAACAAAATTTAAAGTTTTATAACAACTAAATCAAACCATAAACAGCTTTATATCGGTTTGACAGCTACCGTCAATTCCTACACAACGAGATAATGCTAGGTCATGGAATCATAGCTACTATCTCATATCTTAAAACATTTTAATATTTATTTATTTACTAATTTTTGAGTGGAATATTTTCACATGATGTGTTTTGACTATGAAAAAGATAATCATTTGTCTCTTGGGATTTTTTGTTCTGGGAAATTCACGAGGTGATAAAATAGTTTCAAAAAAAAATTAAATGAAAGAAATTTTTTTTTCTAAATTTTTTATTAAACTTTTTTTAATTTTTTAATTTTTTTTCTTTAATTCGGTTGACGAGAGACAATTAAGTTTTGTTCCATTTAATTCTCAATTCTGAATTACTTCACGCGTTACGGAAAAGTGGTTTCCGAGAATTCACGATTCTTAGTTTGATTCTTAGAAAAAAAAAAAAAAAAAAAAAAAGATGGCGGAGAAATTCTTTGACATCCATTTTCTAAACTTATGTGTAGGTCAGCAACGCAAATTTTGGTTTACGTAATCGAGTTTTGCATTACTAATGTTCAAAATTACGGGGTTTTAACAAAATTTGGCTACCAGCCAAAATTGAAGTTTTTATTTTTGTTTTTATTTGCTGCGACATCTGGTGATGTAATGTGGAAGGTGTTTTGGCGACTTGAAGTTTGTAAGTGAGTTTTTCGGGTTAAAAATAGGGGATTTTGTTGTGATGTTGCTAGGTGGTGTGGATTTGATGATTTAAAAGGGATAATTAGTAAAAGATGGAATGCGATGAGCGGAAATTGGAAATGAAAAACAAATAGACGTAAACAGCGCTATTTTTACGTGTTTTGAAAGATTCTTGCTAAAGCTAAATTTATCTGAAATTTTTATGGTGTTTTTGACGTTTAGTTTAACGGTTTAGCATTTAGAAAACGTTAATTTAATGGTTTCGACAATAATTAATGTTGATCTAATGTTATTTAACATTTAAACAACGTTGAATTGCTGTTTTTAAGGTTTTTAACATTAATTCAACGATAAATAAACCTTAATTTATCGTTTTAAATATTTTTTAAGAGTAATTTAACGTTTTTTACATTAATTCAACGATAGGACAATGTTAATTTAACTTTTTAAACATTTAAAAAACATTCTATCACCATTTCTATGATCCGTATAACGTTAAATCAACATCAGCTGATTTTTAGTTGTAAAACTTGCCACCAGAATTAAACTTTACTCTTGAGGAGGTCAATGGAGGATTATGGAATGTGTAAATAATGGCCAGAATGTTTTCTAATCAATCAAATCAGGGTATGGGTCCGAGGGACCAACAATGGCAGCTGGGCAAGTTCAGTGACATCACCTTTAGGCAATGGTGGGCAGCTCAAGTCAAGGTGAACACGGTGAACTCAACCTTGCAAGGGAATTCCTTTTTCCATCACACTTAAATTCACGTGAACGAAAGAAAGTAATTCCACAAAGAGAATAAAACTGATGCCAACTTCCGATAACAGATGCAGGTGTTCGCGGATCAATTATGACGTCGCGAGAACAATTTTTCGGGATTCAATTTAATTTAGATAAACGACCTCAGGGGTCGCTGTGAAGTGAAAACACTCATTCGATGTTTAAACTTTAAATGATTAGAAAAATGCGATATAAAATGAACGGGAAATGGTGAAATGTAAATGGAATCATTCCTTTGAGCCCTGGAATTGGGTCAGGCACGAGGCCGTTCACTGAGTTCGAGTCGAGAGTGGTTTAAGTTTGGTTTTTAAACGAGGGACATATTTAGAGCCTCGTTGCCGTTTCACGGAAAACGACACCAAAAATAAATGCGAGAGATCGGTTGTCTGCGAATCGCATTTCAACCTTAAAATGGCATTTAGCATGTGTTGAGCAGAGCAACTTGTTTTTTTATTTGACATTTTACCCGCTTTTGGGATCTGGGTGTGAAGTGGTGGTGCATTTACACCGCCAGGGGGCCACAGGTGGTAAAATAAATGGTTGACACAATTTTGACAGTTTCTTGTTGGTTTTTCTTGGGAGTATTTGACATTTTTAACACCAGGGGGCCATAGTTGGTTTTTAACATTAGGTGCTTTTAAAGTTAAACTGATTATCTAGAATCAAATTAACTTGATTTTTAGTCAAAATTATAATCAGATTCTGTACGTGATCACTTTGCTCGTTTTTTTTATTTCTATTACTAAATTACTAAATTTATCTAAAGTTTAGTTATTTCTTTGCCAAATAAATTATTTTTATTTGATTAGACTTCTAATTTATTTAAAAAAAATGTGAAATCTATTTTATGCAATCAATCTCAAGAAAATGTACAAATTAATTTTTTACTTTGTATTGTTTTCTTCAAATTAATTTTTTAAATTTAATTTTTTAAATTTTTATAAACACAAAAACAAGTTATTCAAGTTATTAATTTTATAGATTCACATAAGAATCTGTTTTGATAATCAAAAATGTTGATTACGTAGAATCTGATTCTGGAAAAATGACGAATTTTGCATCACTTCCGGTTTTTAAAAATCGGAATCTTTGAAGGCACTTATTATTTTTTAAATTGATTTAACTGGGAAAATTTTAATTTAAAATTAAACTTTTGAAGACATATTATTGAAATCAGTTTTTTATTTTGTGAAAAAAAGTTTATTACTAAGTACTAAGGTTCAATTTACTTTTTTCTTAATCAGTGAAGTTTCTCATTGAGATAAGATCATTAATTGTCGCGTTTGCAATGACAAGACGCTATTTCGATCGAGTGCGGTCCTTCAACTAGTCACGTAACAAATTGGCAAAACTCCAACCCGTAAAAAAAATTACTTTAAAAACATTAAATTCAAAAATAAAACTCACCAAAAAAAAAAAAAAAAAAAAAAAAAAAAAAAAAACAATTAGTTTTACCAACAAAAAATGGCGCTTCCCAATGTCAAATATTTGTTTACATTTTACATCTCCCAAATCAACTTCACCAATTTTAATTTTTTTTTTTTTTTTTTTTTTTAAGATTAAATCCTGATAGTAGAAAGTCAAGATAAGATATTTTGAAATTAAAAAGGCAAATGTGTGTGAAATGGGGGTCACCTTGATTCAGCTTTTCAGTTCTCAACTTGTTTACATTGACTAAACTTGAGAGCTAAATCAAAAAGACTTAATCAAACCAAACATTTACATAATGAATTTTTTGCTCCAGTAAGGAACCACCTTGTGCATTGAGTTGAATCAAGGAAAACGCTTGCTAAAATGCTGTTGTCCTTGGTTCAAACACTTAATTTATTCCCCCTTTCATTTTTCCTTCATTTTTTTTTCTTAAAAAAAAAAAAATAAATTATAAATTATATAAAGTGAAAAGTTGTATTTTTTTACACCAGGGACCGCTTTGTGTACTTGCGACATGTTGCATGATATTGAAAAATCAGTTCTTTAAATCTCTACAAAAATCTTTTGCAGAAACATAAGCAACAATTGGCTTTATATTTATAACTTACAAAATTTATCGTTGAACTTATGTTTAACATGCAATTTATAATTTTAATGTTAATATTACAGACAGCATATGTGAAAACTTGCATTTTTCGACACTAGGGGGCGTGTTCTCAATATTGGAAAAAAAAAATTCTTATAAAACTATGTAGTTTTAAAATGCTACATAAATCTTATCGAGTCACAATATTAAAGATACGTTTGAGAAACTCCAAGTTTGATCAAACAGTGCGATTTTTACTTCGTGCTGACCTGAATTGATGCTAGTAGACATAGTTGGTGGTAATGATCCCTTTTTGGGTCAAATGACTGTGCAAATTGAGTGGAAATGATCTTTTTTAACATTTTTTTGTTTCTGGTTTTTGTAAGGAAAATGAATGAGTGTTAATGTTTAATTTGAAATAATGTATGGACACGCATATTTGAAAGTTTGATGAAATTTTGATGTTGACACTCATCACTAGAGGTCGTTGATGATTAGGACAGTGACCTACCATGAACTAGAATGCAAAAACAAGGAAACAGATGACCAGAACCCTTAAGGGTTTTGAAAACACACACCACTAAGGGGTTTCTTCAGTTTAATTTAAAAAAATTTAAAATTTTAATTTTTAGGCTTAAGTTCTGAATTTTAAATTAAAAAAAAAAATAATTTTTAAATTTAATTTTTAAAAATTAAAAAAAATTAAAATTATTTTATATTTTTTTAAATATTTTATTTAATCTTTTATTTTATATTAGGGGTAAATGAAAAAAATCAAAATGAAGGAAAAACTGAGAAAACGGATGTGGAATGTGACCTTAATGCTAATCAGTTGCCCACCTAAATAAACAGTTTTAAAGGTTATTTGGTTTTAAAAAATTAAAAAAAAAATAATGGAAATATGTAAATGAAGTTGTAGTTTTAAGAAAATATTTTGAAAAATAGGGAAATTTTTAGTTTTAAGACTGAAAAGTTTCGATACTAGTGTTGGGGGCGGAATTAGGTGCTCAATTCCTTCACTTTCTGCCCTATTTCTTCGAGGTTGGACAAGATCGTGGAATTTGCAATTTTTCTCGTGCAACCATGCATGATTTAATTGCATTATTTTCTTTTCAAACATTTCTCTGTTTTTTTTTTTTTTTTTTTTTTGGTTTATGGTTTGTGTTCCATGTGAAAGAAACTTTTTATATTTACTGGTGTAGTCAGTTATGTCTGGTGAGGTTTAGAATTCTATACCAAATACTTGGGAATTTTTTGTTATTTCTCAGTGTCCAAATAACCAGGTAATTAACCTTAGTGTTTACATTAAATGAAAACGTATACTTGCACTTTGAGGTATTGTTTCAGGGACAGTAGAAAATTTTAGAGGTATCAATTCAATGTTTATTAAAGCAGTGGATCGCGAAAATTTTTTGAATTAAAAAAAAATTTTTAGTTTGTACATTGGAGAGGTTCTTTAGTTGTTTATCTCCGATTGTTACAATATTAATACTGTACCAGACAATCATGATATGAAGTTGTATTGTTTTCTGAAATTGTTTTACCCATCTCTCAATATTTTGCAAAATATTTAAATGTAAACATAGCATTGAATTATGTTACATGTGAGTTTCAATCCAAAATTTTTCTCCAAATTTATAAAAGCTGAAACTTTGCATTAATTTTGTCGCAAAATATTGAAGGTAGGTAAAACAATTTCAATATAAATTGATGTCATGATTGTTTTGTATTAATATTGTAACAATAGGTGTTGGATAACTTGAGAACATCTTTCTGTCAGTGGTGCCATCAGACACTAAATATTTAAAGATATAGTACCGGTAGTTCTAATATTATTATGGTATAATGAAAAATATCTCTTTTCTTTATGTTCGTTAAAGCTAGGCTGGTCGCAAACATTTTTTGTTCTTAAAATGTGGGTCTCAACTCTAGAAAGTTTGAGAACTACTATCTTAATTATTCATAAAAACTGTATCTAGTCACACATGTCAGTTGCAATGACATGTGTGTTTAATTTTGTGGATATACATGCTAAACCTGATTGTCTGGTTAAATGTTGGTTATATTAGGTTTGGCACACATGAATCCAGAAGCACTCTAGGAATTATTGGGAATTTTGCCAACTACAATATCTACTGTGAGGTACTTCTGGTATTGAAGTAATTATTTAATGGGTTGGATGCATCACAGAATTACTGTTCTTATACCAGATACAAGTTGTATCATAATGACAGCCTGTGAGATAAAATGTCATGGATGTTGAAGTCAATGATTTGATATGATGATGTAATCAATGTTAGGAAATTAAATTGATCAGTAAATATTTCATCATTATTAAGGTGTACTTTGACTTAATGAAGGTCTTTGAAGTTATTGGATGTGTAAACTGTATGAGGGAATTTATATTAAGGTGTCAAGATACATTCTTGATAAATATTTGTGTGAAAATATTATTAGGTTTTCCCATGGTAACAAGATCCGATAAGAGCGGAAAGAGTTTTCGCATTTTTTCTCAGTAAATAAGAAACCCCATATTTATGATTTTTAGAAATCTGAATAGAAAAATCAGGAAAAAAATCATTTGATTTCTTCGATATCGTTGATCGAAATCATAGATTTCATTTTTGGCTCAAACAATTTAAATTTCCATTCAAAATTTAAAATTAATTATTTAAAAAAAATAAATAAATAAAATCTGCACCACCATTGTCATTGAACCCAAAAATAATGATTTGACGAGATAAGTGAAAAGTAAACAACTTGAATCATTATCACGAAACCAAACTGGTTTAAACTTAATGGTTTTGCTTCTGAATTTAATCTTTTCCACTTCACACAAAATTAAATGAAATTTGCTAAATCTTAATCCATCTGTTTGCAGACTCTCAAATTCCCATCATCATCTCACAATGCTGGAGAACATGCCTTTGACTTCACTTTTTCCCCAAGTTCAGAATCCGAAGGCCCACAGGGAAGTTTTGAATGCATCAAGAAATGTGGCTCAAGGTATGTGGAAACAACTTGTATTTAGTAAAATGCTGAAAATTACAATATCACTTTACAATAGAGGCAAAAATATTGCTTCATTGTAATTGAAATGAGTCAGGGTTTTTAACCTCTTTTGACATTACTCATGGTTTTTCTAACAGCTTTTATTTATTGCTTTTCTTAGGTCTCTGGAATCCATGGGATGTACACAGTATAAAATGCATATTCAAGCCAAGGATGATGTCTACCAGACAACCAAGTCAAGAATGGCAGCTGCAGAAGAAGAAAGCAAAAAAAATTGGTATAAAATGAAAGAAAGAAAAATTTACAGATAAAAGAAAATAACAGCTTTTCAGGTTTTTAATTGTGATAATTAGGCTCATTAGAGTGGGAAGTGAAGAAAAGAATGAAATACTTAGTTGTTGCATTTTTGTGCACAATGGAGAAGGGAAAATAAATTTATTATTTTATTTTTTTCCTTCACTTTCTGCATTTACTTTGTTGTTGTTGTTGAAATTTCCGGTGTTTATTTGCGTCATCTTCATTGTGCACGATTAGAAGCTAATCAGTAGAGCGTAGTTGGTAATTTCAATGTATTGGTGTTTAAGATCGTTAACTCGCGTCTTTGAATGAATTAGGAGGAAATGATTCATTTGATAGATATTGTTTCGTAATTGTAAATGGGCGAATTGTTTTTTGTTTAGTCATTCATTCATTTATTTATTTACTTATCAATTTTTATTTTTTTAAAAGAGATCTTTTTTGTTTATTTACATTGCAGTGCCGTCTAGTGTCAAAATTGTAACTTATATTTCAATCTTTGTCACTAGGTGGCAGTGCTTCTCGGGAATGAATTAAGAAGTTAAATGACTTTTTCTAAATAATTTTTTTTTTTTTTTTTTAATTTTTTTTTTCTTAGTACCAAAGTCATCAAAGCATCAGGGCCATACATGGGTCGCAAAGTGAACGTGAAGAAGCCATTTACCACCACCATCCGTCCCCCAAAACCAGCCTCGACGTCTCCCACTTACAACTCCTATTCCAACAAACCATATTCCAATGGCAGTGCGAGCAAACCTATTGTAAGCAACGGCCATCATCACATCAACAACAACATCAGTAGCACAAACAATAGTTCTAGTTTTCATACGATTAACAAAATTCCACCTCCGGTCAACCGGAATAAAAATTTAGGAAATCCCGATATCATGAGGCGGCCACTTAGGTAAAAAATTGATCAAATTAAAAAAAAAAAAAAAAAAAAAAATTAATAAAAATTATTTTCTAGGGATAGGATAATTCATTTATTAGCTGTACATTCTTATAAGAAGCCGGAGTTATTACTTAGGTTAACCAAGGACGGTATTAAGGATAAGGACAAAAAAGGACTTACGGTGGTATTGGGCCAAGTCGCAGTTATGAAAAATAACATATTCGATTTGGCCAAACATATGTGGAACGAAGTGCAAGAAGATTGGCCTTATTATACCGATGCGGATAAGCAGTTTCTGAAAGAGTGAGTACATTTTGATAGACACTTACACAACATAATTGTGCATTGTTACTTGTTAGTACTAAGTAAATAATGCCTGGTTTACACTACTACTTGAGTTTTGAACTTGTGAACTTCAAAGTTGACTGTAATGTAAATGCTCAGAGTTCAAACTTCAACTTAGAAGTTCGAAGACAAAATACGAAGTTATAAAGTTCGAACTTTGGAGCAGTGTAAAGTTCGAAGTTAACAGATTTCGAATTTATTTTCCCTCTCAGAAATGAAGTTTGAACTTTAGTAGTTCGAACTTTAAAATAAAGTTAGTGTAGCAGCAATGATAAATTAGTAAAAAAGAAATCTTACAAATAATAATTAAAAATAAATAGAACTGCATAGTTTAAATGCTTTTATCTAATTGTTTACAGTTACCTACTTTATGTAACAATTTAAAACAATATAAGACTTGTTGTCAAATTACACATGGCACACAGTTATTAAAAGATGCAAATTTGTTTACAGTTGCCTAGAAACATTGGCGTAACAACATAAAACAATGCAAAACGTTTGCTCACAGTTGGAGTTTACAATTTTGTAACAATTTGAAACAAAGCCTCTTGTTGACAAACTTCACATTGTTTACAGTTACTTAGCAACTGATAAAACAGTAGAAAAGAAAATGTCATAATGACACTTCCATCGCACACTGAAAACTGAAACTTACAACTTCTTTTCAATCCACAACTTCTTTTCAATCCAATTTCAGTCGAATGTCACAAAACTCAAATTCTCCAATCAGCAACGACTTCTCGTCGTCCAACTCCAGTCCCCCGATGCCATCGAAAAGGCCGATGGACGCCGAAAACAGCTCTATCCCTACCAAGAAGCAGAGGATATCGCACTTCAACAAACCAATCCCCGAACCCCACAACCCAAAACTCCCCAAATCCGAAGGAACCAACGGCGTCTTGGAGTACGGCGTCGACCCCAACCCCAAGCCGGACCTCTTCGAGTTCAAGCGGACGGCGTCGACGGGATTTTTGCCGCAGAACGGCTACAACTCCAGCGGCAACCCGGGTGGCGGAAAAAATGGGTACGCCACGAACGGTGGGGAGAAAAATGGTTGTGCGAAGGGAGGTGATAGTAATGGGTACAATAACGGGTACTCGAAGACCTCGGACTTGATGAGCGGCTACACGAAGTTCGAAAGAGCGAAAACGGGCTACGGAAGTGGGTATAACGGGCAGTTGAGCAATTCGTCGGCGTTGTGCAATGGGAGCACTGGTGGGTCGCATCAGTCGACTCCGTCGTCTAGTCCTGAGAATCAGGATAACATCGACTCTAGAGGTAAGTTGTGAGTTTTAAAGAGGTGGTTAGGAGTGATGATTTTTTTTTTTTTTTTATGTGTTTTTTTGTTTTTAGATTTGAGGAATAGGAATGGCAACGACGGATCGTCCGAAGATGGAGTGCCCGATTATTTAAAGTGAGTTGTTTGGGTTAGGGTGTGAAATGTGGGTTTTGGGGGTTTATTTAGGTATTTATTATTTTTTTTTTTTTTAAAGATAAGCGGAAAATATGTTTTAATTTTTTTTTTTTTTTTTTAATCTGGTAACAAATTTTTAAATATTTGGAATTTTGTCGAAAAATTTGAAAAAAGAAATTAATGCCAGTTTATTAAATTTTGTGAACTTTTTAGAAAATAATTTAAAATTTTTATTATTTCATTAATTTTTTTTATTAAAGTTATGTTTATGTCGAATTTCTCAAATTTTAACAAAAATCATTAAAATTTCTAACGAAAAAAAAATAAAAATTTTTATTTTTATCAAAGTTTATTATCAACACTTGTAAAAATACAGCAAGTAGGTTCGTTTGTTATTTGCACTTGTGTAACTATTGTTTACTGGTTTACAACAAGATTTACACCCTTTTAGTGACCATTTTTTTGAGATCGAAAAAAATTAGAAATTTACACAAGACCTTTTATTTGCACGAGATTTTACACAAGTGCAAATAATAAACGAACCCACCTAGTAAAACTCATTATAAATAATGTGCATTTTACCGAAATTGCATTTCTACGAAACAAAAACATGAAATTAATACATTTTACCATTTCTATTTGCAGAAAGTATACTGTGATCACTAATGCAGAACAACGAGCTCACTACAAAGCGGACTTCAACGCAGAGTACGACGAGTATCGCAAACTGCATGCCATTATAGACAGTGTGTCCAAGAGATTCGCCGTACTTGAAGAACGACTTAAGAACTCCGAGGAAGGCTCGGACGAAAGCAAAGTAAAAATTATTTTAAAAAAAAATTCTAAAAAAAATTCTAATTTTTATTTTTAAATCAAAAATAGAAAGTGAAGGACCAAATTCTACGAGAATACAAGGAGAACAAAAGGAACGAGAAATACCAAGAAGCGAAGAAAAGGTTCAATTTCCTGCACCAAAAACTGGCTCATATTAAGAAATTAGTGATTGGTTATGATAATGCGTTCGTGTGCGACTCTTAGCCGTGGATTTCTCAATTTCTGTTTTTTAAGATGTGAAAACACAATGTTGTGTCGGTGCTGATATAATTTCTCTCTCTTCTGGACTGCCCCTTAACGGATCCGACTGATGCGCCAAACCGGTTTAATCTACTTTCATCCATGAATCATTCCACAAGACAGATGAAGATAAAAATCCAAAGATTTTTTTGTTTTTAATTTTTTTTGTTTTCGAAGGAAGGAAAAGTAAAAAAAAAAAATTTAATTTTTTTTTTGAAAATTTTATTTTTGGGAAAAAGAGAAAACAGTCGTCAGTATTTTCATCGCCATTGACTCAGGACTTATAATAGTTGAAGATACTCGATTATTTTTTTTTTGATTTTTTTTTTTTAATTTAATTTAATTTAATTTTGTTTTGTTTTGTTTTTGTTTTTTAATAGGGATTATTACCAGTGGTTTAAAATGACTTCCTTCATTTCGGGTTTTTGTTTTTTTAAACTTTTTCTGTTTGAAAATTTTAGTGGTTTTTGTTTTCAGCTGAAAGTGTTTATGGGTATCGTAAATGTGAAATTTTGAGATTTATTTTGGGGAGTAACAAAGATTTAATGGCATTTGATGACATTTTTACGATTTTTTTCAAATTTTGAGAGTTAGGTAAATTTTAGTCAAATTTCAGTGCAAAATTATAAAATATATGAAAATTTGCATAAGTTTCAAAAAATTTATCAACATTTTAGAAAAATAGTGAAATTGACAAGAAAGTACTATAAATTGATGAAATTTGATAAAATTTTCAAAACGTAAAAACAACTTTTTAAATTCTAATGAAATTTGGGGGAACTTAGATTAATTAATTGTAATGAAACTTATATAAAATGAATTTAAAATTGACTTTTTGTCTGAAAACAAAAACCTTAAATCACCCAATTATTGGTCAGTCATTAAACTCTTACATCATCTTTTATTACCTATTGACGAGCATTGAAAAAATTTATATATGCATATATTATATATAAAATAAAAAAAAAAATTTTTGACTTACGTTGACAACCGGAACGGAAATCGAATTTGATTTATTGTAATTATTATTATTATTACTATATTATTATTATTATTAAATATTATTACATAATTAATTAATTAATTGATTAGTTAATTAATTATCACTTTTTACTTTTTGTTCATTTTTCTTTCCATGAAAATACTTCCATTTAATTTTTTTAAATGAAAAATTGACCATTTTGTTGTTAGTTATGACAAATTAAAGTTTTTAGATATTTAAACTGGTGAAAACAATGATATTCGAACCTACAATTTATAAAAGTATTTTTATTGCATCAATTGTTTTTTTTTTTTTTCCAAAAAAATTTCAATTTTTTGTTAATTTTGGCTCATGTTTTTCTTAAAATGTTACTAATTAGGGTGTGGAATGCAAATGTGAATTACATGTATATAAAAGTGCCATTATTATTATTATTATTGTCAATTATTATATAAAAAAAATGAAGAAAAAAAGAAAAATTAACAAAAAATATTACGTTGAAGAGTTTCATTCCACAATCCAAGGTTGTAAAAGGGAATCATTCAGTTGATAGACAAGTTTTGTTACTGTAAATGGATTTTAGTTTATTTTTACTTTTTTTAGTTTTGCCAATATGCATTTCGCTATCAGAGCCGATTCGCCAAAGTGTCAAAAAAGAATTATTTTTTATATATT